>JAHPZR010032324.1:7500-11299 GCA_019787425.1 Platygyra sinensis | reverse complement strand
GGCAAGCTGCTAATTTGCTGAAAGTCTGTCAGTCGAACCTTAGTCCAGTTCTGCCAGACTTTTCTTATGCAGCCTTCTCCCAATTCAATTTGGGGCATTACGCAAACGTAATATCTTAAAGCAGAAACTTTATTCTCCGATATGTTACTTATGGTTTATTACATGTCACTAATTGATTTTTGTAGATGAAATCTGATCTCGCATAATTGAAGGTAACTAATTTGGAGGCTTTTTAGTTTAAATTATCATTGTCATCACATTAAAATGACTCTTTTTTAAGTATATAATATAACCTCGATCAAAGACCAATGAAACTTCTCACTGATTTGACGGAGAAAAAGAGTATTAAAAGGTTTTCGAAAAGCTAGTCTTGTTAGGTAATGTACCCCAAAACTGTATCGAAACACTCACAATATAGATCTTCCTCGGTGCGTAAAGTTTGCTGTAACCTGAATAATAATTTTAGCACTGTTAGAATGAAAAACTACTAGCCTGAAAAATCAGGGCTTCAGCGGGATTCGAACCAATGACCTCCGCGATACCGGTGCGACGCTCTACCAACTGAGCTATGAAGCCACACAGGCTTCATAGGCTTCTTCTTTCCAATTGCTTAAATTGGAAAATTTACTGCGATGATCATTCTTCACATTCATCTACAACCACAGTACAAATATGAATTACTTTATATATACTTCACATCACTTCTCTGCACGGGAAAATATGAACTCAACAAAATTGACCTCGCTCCCATTGTGTGGCTTCATAGCTCAGCGGGAGCCCATTTGGTAGAGCATCGCACCGGTATCGCGGAGGTCACGGGTTCGAATCCCGCTGAAGCCCTGATTTTTTCAGGCTTCTTCTTTCCAATTGCTTAAATTGGAAAATTTACTGCGATGATCATTCTTCACATTCATCTACAACCGCAGTACGAATATGAATTACTTCATATTTACTTCACATAGATGAAATATATCGACCAAGAGGTTCAACTGAATATCTACAGTGTACGCACACATCTTGAATTGACCCCAAGACTGCAATGTCCTTGCATACTTGGTGAATGCTGAAGTCACGATTATTTCTCCACAGTTGGTTCGAGTTTCGAGCAGATCAGTGTCCAATACTTTGCCTAGCTGCTAAATTCAACAGATTAGAGGAAAATGTTATCCTTTTTCCCCATTTTTTCAGCCTAGTAGTTTTCATTCTAACAGTGCTAAAATTATTATTCAGGTTACAGCAAACTTTACGCACCGAGGAAGATCTATATTGTGAGTGTTTCGATACAGTTTTGGGGTACATTACCTAACAAGACTAGCTTTTCGAAAACCTTTTAATACTCTTTTCTCCGTCAAATCAGTGAGAAGTTTCATTGGTCTTTGATCGAGGTTATATTATATACTTAAAAAAGAGTCATTTTAATTGTGATGACAATGATAATTTAAACTAAAAGCCTCCAAATTAGTTAACCTTCAATTATGCGAGATCAGATTTCATCTACAAAAATCAATTAGTGACATGTAATAAACCATAAGTAACATATCGGAGAATAAAGTTTCTGCTTTAAGATATTACGTTTTGCGTAATGCCCCAAATTGAATTGGGAGAAGGCTGCATAAGAAAAGTCTGGCAGAACTGGACTAAGGTTCGACTGACAGACTTTCAGCAAATTAGCAGCTTGCCTCAGATCCCTTCCTTGATTCGTCAAAATTAGGCCCGGGTCCTCTAATTTCAAAATCATTTTTATTCTCTTTCACACAGAACCGTTTGTGGAGGAGTATCAAAAACAGCTACATTCTCATTACAATACCTTCAGTAAAGTCAAGATCATCCCATGGGAACAAACCTCTGCCATTCATATTGATGATATCTACACGCAGTTATCCTGGGTCAGGGATGACAGGAAACCCAGTGGAGTGACACGAGAAGAAGTTGAAGACTACACCGACATATTCAAGGGCGACAAGCATCATCCTAATCCAAAGCGACTTCTGGTGTATGGCCGGCCAGGCGTTGGGAAAAGCACATTTTCTCAAAAAACAGCTTTCGACTGGTCGAATCAAAGGAAAGGAATCCTAATGAAGTTTGATGTTGTGCTGCTGATTAAGTTGCGAGATGTGTGTCATTTGAAAGATATCCGTGATGTTCTAAAAGCTTCCAAACTGCTGGCTGGTGACGAAGTGGTTTCAGTGGATGATGTCTATGAATACATACTTCATAATCAAGAAAAGGTGTTACTCATTTTGGATGGCTATGATGAGTACTTCTGTTCTGGAAAACAATCACCTGTCCGTGACATCTGGGAGGGCACGCTACTGTGGGATGTCTACGTCATTATCACAACCCGACAAGAGAAAACTGACGAGTTAATATTGCTTAGTCACGTTGAATTTGAAATAAACGGTTTCAAAGATGACCATCAAGTCAAAGTGTTTGCAAGCAAGTTTCTAAAGGAAGATGTTGTAGAGTTTCTAAGCTACTTGCACAAAAACAATTTGAGAGAGATGGTCGAAATTCCACTTCTCCTGTCGATGCTCTGCTTAGTTTGGAAGGAAAACCACCTAAGGGAACTGCTTAAGTCACGGGCTGACATTTACAAACAGTTTCTTCAAACTTTGTGGTACCACGCAGTCGCAAAAGATGCAAATTCAGCGCAATCCAGAAAAATGGACAACTACAAAGAAGAGCTTGGTACATTAGGCAAGCTTGCCTTTGATGCTCTTTTAGAGGGTAATCTCTCTTTTCCTTTAAGCAAACTGCCTGACAGCATTTTATTGACAAAATTAACTGAAGTCGGTTTGTTTCATGTACTCAATGTTTCAAGTCTTGAACCTGAGAAAGCTGTACATTTTATTCATAAATCAGTACAAGAGTTCCTGGCTGCTCTTCATCTCAAGGAGGAAACAAGTACGACCTGTTTGTCCCAAGTTGAATCTTTTGAAAAGATTGTCAAGATGATTGAAGTTCTCAGATTTGTCTGTGAGCTGTCAGCAGATGCGGCATGCGCTGTTCTAAGTCATCTGGGGATCGTAGGAAAGAAGACAGGTTTGACAGAGTGCAACTTCACTGAAACACTTTGCATTGCAGATTTGTCTATTGACCAAAGGCAGTTTCTAACTCTTATTTCACAATGTTTTTTTTCCTGCTCGGCAGAGAAGAGGCGAGATCTCTACCCTATGTTTTTGTCTTATGTTGGTGGTGTTTTGTTTATTGATTCTGGCCAGCTGCATAGCCTTGCCAACGAGCACTTCCTAAAATCTGCTGCAGTGCCAGAGTTTATTTTCTTTTCTAGCGGCCTACGTATAGAGCAACGCTATCAAGACCTAAGCAGTGCACTAGAAGACCTCAATGCAGTTGTTGTCTGCTGTTCGGGCAAAAAGAAAGCTTCAGATTTTGTAAAGAAGTATTCATTGTCACCAATAGAAGTTTTTCTGAAGAAGGAAGAAGGGAAGATATACCTTTATCTTGCTGAAATTGTCACAGGGTTTAGCACATTACTCACTGAAATACTCACGGAGCTCATTTCATCGCCAGAGTCTACTCAGAAGAAGCCAGTTGATGACCAGTTAAATGAACAAGACGACAGTAGCGGTTTGTGTTTATCTGAAAACAGCACTGATGATACTCAGGCTATTCATCATTGTCTCTCCTTTGTCTGGAACATTTATTTCTATGTTGACAAAAGGCAAGAGATCGAGACCCTCATTGACGTTCTACCCTTTGTGACATCTCCACAACGTATAAATATTGTTGGTAGAGGAAGTGCTACTGATCCTGTGTTGGTGGACAAGCTGGTCTCACG
>JAHPZR010032324.1:0-2500 GCA_019787425.1 Platygyra sinensis | reverse complement strand
CAAGAGATTTTCTTGCAGGCGATTGCCGGCAACAATTGCTCGACCGGCCAACTTTTGCCACGACTCTTGTGAGTCCGGTTCTGCGGGTTCGTCTTTGCCTTTGCCTTCAATTTTCGTCCGGCTAACACTAACACCAACGGTCTCGTTCTCCCATCAATGCTCTTCCTCGTTTAGAGCAATGTTTCTTCTGCTCAAAGTAGGAACCTCGATCACTAGCCGCTAACACATCAGCTCGATCTTTATCAAATGAAATCGAACCCTTTTTCCTCTTTTAAAGTTTCTTCGCACTAGTGAAAGGACAAGCTAGGACTTTTGCATTTTCTCTTCTACGACATGGAATAGATATAAGTTTTTAAATTTTTGTCTGCAAATTAGAAAATACTCGAAGCAGCACATAAACGTGTGAAAATCGCACAACACTGCGTCTGTCACGCGATCTTTTAATGCAAATCAACTCTCGTGTTGACAACGTGTTGACAGTTATCAATTAGAGATAATTAATGGAAAGAAGCGTTTTTCGTGAATAACTTTGCTCAGAATCAATCTTTTTTCATAGAATTTTTTTAAAATGAAAGATTGCAATAAGATCTATCTGAAAAAGCACAAAACAATTTTTTTGAAAAATGATCAAATTTGGGGTACACTGATACCTTAAGACCGGTTCCAGCCTCACAGCTGGCCCCGGTAATCAAGCATAAAAATAAACTTCCATACATTGTGGGCTCAAATTGGGTCAATTTTTGACGGGTTTGTGGCTTGTGGTTTTAATTCTTTTGTCCAATTTGTTGCTGTTTTTTCGATTTCCTTAGTCTTCGTTCCCTTCTTAACTGATTCATAAAACAAAGCAAGGGCGGTTACTCTAGGTGACATGGTCCCACAAATCTCTTTTGCTTCGCAAAGTACAGAAATCGCTATTAGATTAGGAATATTGCCTCTTTCGCTCCGTCCATTGAACTTGACCGTGAGTAAACATACAGTATGTGGCAAATTCGCCACAGAAAAAGCTAGAAAAGCATCCAGGTGGTGAACGGCATTTTGATCCTGTTCGGCTCGCTTCTGTACTCCATTGCAGACGTTTTAAAGAGGTCGGCACCACACTGCCTCCTCACGAGATGGATTGTGGGACTGATCCTGAAAACGGCCTAAAAAGAGGCTGCATTTCCTGAAGACTTGAGTGGCAAACTGTAGGTGTTTGACTTCAAACCTTCTTCAACTAGGTCAGTTTGGGAAACCAAGTTCATGAAATAAATTCTTACACTTAAGAGTTATGTGGATCATGGACATTCTATTGGCAGAATTCCTGAATTTTTCTGAAGTGGAACGGAACACACCACCCTCCTCCGTAACACAAACTGACCCTCGTCCTCGCTCTCATCAGCTCATAGGCGTAGGGGCCAGTTTCAGAAATTTTGACATTTTCCGGGCAAAACGCTGATGATTCTGGCAAAGTATTCGGAAGAAAACATTCTAAAAGGTAGTCAAGACCAGGCTTGTAGAATAAAAATAAACTTTAATAGATTCACCCTCTTTTATTTTTTTCAGAAACTATTTACAATAATAATGAGTGAATAAAGATAGTGAATTATTTCATTTTTATTCACAGTAATGACAAGAGGAAAAAATGTCCTCTAGTATAAAAACGCTACCAGAGTGTCATGATATAAAACAACAAGTCAGTTAAGGCCACGAAGCCGTTCTTTCACAGCAGCTTTTAAATCAGGCTTAAAGGATTTAAGAGTCCCTGTCCATAAATATCGAAAATAACTCGGCAAGGGTCGCAAATTCGATTTTGCTCAGTCATATTTTCATGGTAGGTAGGCTAGGGTATGACAACAACTACTGGATAGTTTTTTTGAAAAATTATCCTTTTATTTCAAAGAAATATGCAAATTACCTGATATCGTTGAAATCGTCATTTAACGCATCATTTTATTAAACAAGTTTGAGAGCATCGCATGCAAAACCACATAATTCTTCCGTCTTTAAAACACTCAAATACTTTTGTGCGATGTTTAAATGTGTACTGGGTTAATTTTAGGGAATGTTGCGGGTTCTTTTGGGTGCAGAGTAATTAAATTTCGAAGACATGTATTTCATTCACTTAAAAGTACTTCCTAAAAATAATTGATTTTCACCATGTGCGAAACCTTCAAATGGATTAAGCTTCTGGCGGTTGAATAGCCGAAGGATGGTCTACAGATTCGTGTAAAAATTTCTTTGGATAAATGATTGTGATCGACGCAAAAGCTGTTCAAATGACGTTAAAAATGTAAATATTTGGCATCGGTTATCAAATTTCAATTACGGGTTAGACATAAATTTTAGCTTGTGCCACATGTCTCGGTGTATCTTAAACTAAAATAGACACAGAGCTGATAATTTCGAAACGTTCTTACCTTATTTACTATAAAAGCCGATTTAACGTGTTTCCCTCACCATTCGTTGCATGTGCAAAGTTTCCTTCTGTTTACACAAGGTATGATGAACATCACCAGTAGTC
>JAHPZR010032320.1:17500-24718 GCA_019787425.1 Platygyra sinensis | reverse complement strand
GCGAACATCGGTAACGAAAGCCATGTTGATAAACAGGGAACAGAATTTTTCCAAACAACGAACTCGAACAAATTATTTCCTAACAAAGCGATTGCGAGAAAGATAACGCTTTCGAAATCTGCCCGCTTTTATTTTAACACATAAGAGATTTTTTCCAATCAGGGTTCATTATTAACGGGCATGCCCAGGCAACCTTATTGTTTGTATTGTACTAGAGTGACGCCGCTTATTAGTATGGAGGAAGGCACCTCATTAGTATGGAGGAAGGCACCTCATTTGTATGGGGGAAGGCACCTCATTTAATAGTATGGAGGAAGGCACTTTATCTAGACACTTAATTAGTATGGAGGAAGGCAGGGAAGGCAGGGAAGGCAGGGGAAGGCAGTAATCCGGCTAATTCCCAACATACATAACTACTCTGTAGGACTGGGTCGAGGAAGTCGTTCACGGAGTGAAAACCAAATGCGAGTACATGTAAACAGACCCGAGTTCTTGCAGACATCGATCTAAAACTATCGAAAATAGCTCCAAGACCTGTTTCTCTTGAGCTACGAGAAAGGTGCTCTCGATGAAAACGAATTTTCCGTCCTACATGGGGAATTTATGCCGAACTACTCGAACAGATGAACGATGCCGAATGTTTAGTGCGATATTATCTAAAACGACTTTCACGGTATAAAATTGTATCCAAAAAAACATAAGCGAAAGCCTACCTGAAGATAGGAAACAGAAGAAACTGAAATACAAATTAATTTCTCAATTTCATATTCATTTAATTTTCTACATTCGCTGACGAGCAAATTCCACAGGGACAAATCTTATTACCAACGATTTCTACACCAAACTCACAGTAAATTCTAGTTATTTCAAAGCTTAGACGTTAAATAAACAACGAAGTTTCCGATTTCCATAGCTCGATATAACTTTTTCTACCCCTAACACTACGTAAACTCACGTTCGCTCAGGACGGCAAACCTGACGTTTTGACCTTCTGGCCCCGGTTGTTCGAAAGGTGGATACCGCTATCCACCGGATAAATCACTATCCGGCAGATGGCGTGGTTAGTTTTGTCAACACTTATCCGCTGGATTGTGATTTATCCCGTGGATAGAGGTATCCAGCTTCGAACAACTGGGGCAACGTGGAGGACGAGTCGTGCATGCGCAGTAGCGCGGTAAGGGGAATTTTTACTTCTGGTCGTCGTTCTCTGGGCTCGTCCTCGTTGGTGCTTAAGGTCCCTAATAAGTTGATTAATTTACTTAGTTATCTTCTGCATTCGTTTATCATTTTTTCTTATGTTCATTTTAGAATCGTTTATTTGAAATAGAAATTCATTGTTAGGCAATTTATATTGTTATCAGTTCCCTTTCTTTTATTAGGATGTTATCTTTAAGAAGAATTATAACCACTCTCCAGAAGTTTTGGTTTCTGCAAACCACTCAACAAACGGAGGAAACCTTAATCCAGCCTACAATGCAATATCAGCTTGGGCGGAGGTCAGAAATGGTTCTTGTTCGTAGTTAATTCATAGTTATTTTCTATCGTGAACTGATTGTACGGTAGTTAAAGGTGGGGTATTTTACCGGTTTATAATGTGGTTTCTGGCAGCACAAGAAGCTTAGAAAAGTAAAAAAATCATTTCTTGAGAGCGACTTTCATGACTGTTTCCAGCAAGTTTCATCAGCTTCTTTCACTTGGGATTTCTAGGCTACACTCAAAAGTTTCGAAAAGTAAAGGTGGCTGTGAACCCGCCCGCAGATTTGTTTAAAACTTGTCAAAAGTTGAATCTTGACATGCTGGTTATATTTCGATAGGACAAAATGGGGGTCATTGAAGAACTTGTTTTTGACTTAATAGACTATAAATCGATCTATATGTGTGATGTTAATTTTTAAAAGCATCGAGACCATGTTAAAATAAAGATATCTCTAACAGGTTTTTTACGATAACTGCAGAAACTCACGCGCGCTCATTGGTTAAATTTTATTGTCAATATGCGGGCAGACACATGAATTTGAAATTCATGTGACGCGTCAGCGAACGAGAGCGGGCAATTCGACAATTTGTTATCGTAAAAAGAAAAAAACTGATGTCAGTTTTTAATGCGTCTGTCCTGTTATTGACATTGAATTTCGTCATAACATTGTCAAGATAGTCTGCGGATCAACTCGGCTATCGCCTCGTGGATCCACAGCTATTTTGACAATGTTATGACGAAATACATGATCAATAACAGGACAGACGCATAAAAAACTGACGTCAATTTGTTAAGTTGATTGCGATGCATGGCAAGTTGTTAATTGTCGAGAAAATGATTGTAACTTCTCCACCAATGTTTAGGCATTTCGTTGATGCTATTATTCAAGCAATAATTATAACCGAAAAGCAGTGGAGCTATTAATCAATCAAAGCAAAAGTGCTACAATGCAGGATACTGTTATAAAACTGAGAAATAAGCAGACTTGCCAAAGTACTAAAGTTTGTAGCTGCAAGGTTCTAATTATAATGCTGTGATCTCTTTTCTTGCAGTACATAAACGAGACGGGATTCAGAGCATGCGTGAAGGAGTTGTTTGTGAACCAGCATGACCCTCTGTCAGTCTCGTATGCAGTCATGCCAGGTTGAATGTAAAACTGAACACATTTTTAAAGTAACCTCAACAGTCTCTTGAATTACGTTCTTTCCCATGCATTTAGGACATCGAACTAGATTTTTTGGCGATTTTATCTTTAAAAGTAGATTTTCAAAATTCTTATTGAAATAAAAGTAAGCTTTATTTTTAATGTTCTTTTCTTTCAAGATGTGTGTGAACCGGGCTGGAGTTTCTACAATGGTTCCTGTTACTTCACCAGTGAAATATGTGAGACATGGTCCAACGCCAGTACAATCTGCAGGAGCATGGGGGCTAATTTAGCCGCTATTGAAACTCAAGAGGAAAATGTGTATATTCAGCACAGACACAATGGTGACAAGGCGTGGATTGGTTTGAATGACATTGCCACTGAAGGATTATTCTCCTGGGTAGACGGGTGTCCTGATAAATTCCGATACTGGGCCGAGAAACAACCGAACGACTTTAGGGGGGAGGACTGTGTGCACACTCTAGGTGCTAGACATGGATACACATGGAATGACGTGAATTGCGCTGCATGTCATCAGTACACTTGTAAAAAAGGTAAAAATGCGTTCTATTTTGCTAAGGTCATCAACCCTTTTTTCTCACCTAACGTCCAATGGCCACCTTATATTTTCATGTTTTCCAAAACTGAGAATTAAATAAAAAAATAAATCGGAAACAAGAAAAATAATTACAGACAAATAAAAGAAGGAAAGAAAAAGGCATGGGAAAACGCTTTATTCGTAAGGGTGAACATTAAACATGCAAAGACAGTAAAGGATATATGGTGTACTCCTTTTCAGTTTGTTCTTCAGGCCAGTGATGTTGATACCACGGGGTTCATCAAATATGACCAATATGAAAATGCTTTCGTAAACATCTTAGCCCTCAACATGTCAAGTTTGTTGCATTAAAGAAGTTCTGGCGATTTCTGCAACAAAAATCACACAAATTTCGCCATGCGGTATTTCAAGCCTTGAAAAGTTTTTTTTTATTGGCAGCTCTAAGAATGGTGATCGCCAGCCCAATACACACATAAACCTATAAATGTGATGCGTTTTTGTAAAACAGATTTTGACGAATGCACCAGTAATCCGTGTTTGAATGGAGGTACCTGTATCAACGGCAAAAGAAAATTTACCTGCGTCTGTCCTCGCACGCAGAAAGGGCGGACATGCAAAGGTGAGTTTGAGTTTTTTTTAATTTAGCAATTGTTTTTAAACGTAATAATACCGCTTTTTAAAGTAAGCAGCGAGAAGCCATTTAAATTTATTGGAACTAAAGAAAGTGCTTACACAAGAAAAGAGTAAATAATGTACTGCAACAGTCAGGTTTTTATCTCCATGCAGAATTTGACGAATGTTCCAGTAATCCCTGTCTGAACGGAGGAACTTGTACTGATAGAGTTAATAACTACACATGTACTTGTCCTTCACCGTATATTGGAAAACAGTGTCAAGGTATGACAAAGACTTGTTTTGTTTATTTCTGCTGCATTGCTTTATTGGTAAAACGCCCTGTAAGAAAAGTCTATGAAAGAAAGATCGAACTGATCAGCTGATCGAACTAGGAAGTCCCACTGAAGTCAATCATTTCATCACCAAATCGGACCTCTCACTTACTTATATTGGTCGTATTTACCCTGGAAAACAAATAATAGGTCTCAGTCTTAAAATACCACGAGTACGCCCGCATTGTATGTCTACATTGATGTAATCAACCATGACTCTTTGCGATCTTAATTCTACTGACCATGTTCTCGATATAAGATGGCGGCTGTTCTTTATTAAACCTTTGTCTGTGTTCGCTCCTCGCCTCTTAATTCTCCGCTTTGTTACAAACAAATCAACAGCGTCCAACATCAAAGAACAACTAAGGGCGAGAAATCATGTTTTATACAACCAATGAATCAATCTTTTTTTTCACTCTTGCTCATAACAAGAAATTGCAACAATGGAAATATTAAAAGTACACCACTGAGATTTTTTGAAGTTATTAAGATTTGTAGAAAACAGCACATATTGATAATCGTATTAAACGAAAGAGTTGGTTAGGTTTCCCCAAACTGCAAAGAAATTCACAAAACAGAAAAATAATACATTTACGCATTGACGTCACATAACGGCGACAGACCCGGAGAAATGATTTTCAAAATGGAGGCCTTTTATTTCGAACATTGTCCAAGACTTTAACGAAAAACTGAAATCCTACGATAACGTGTTGCTTACATGTAGGTGCTCATGAGAGTTTTACAAAGCGTGTCTGAGCACATGAAATATTAAATGTGGGCTTATGGGTGTTTACAGAAACTGATGAGTGTCAATCCAATCCTTGTCAAAACGGCGGGACATGTGTAGATGGTTTATACAGCTTCACTTGCACATCTCGAAGTGCTTACGCGGGAGCACTTTGTCAAGGTAATTTAGTTCATATTCAGTTAGTCGAAGTTTTGTCTATCGGTTTTTGTTCCATGACAATGTTCAGAAAAGCAGTCAAAGCAAGGGACTAACGTCCCGTTGAACAAAGCTGAACCGGGAAGTATATCAAGCAGATCTAGTTGGTTTATTTAATTGAGTCACAGTGACTTGCCCCGCGAACAGTTCCAATGAAGGGTTTTGAGTGACAAGTCGAAGGGACTAGTCTCCTCGTGTAATGGTGATGACGTAACAAATTACGCGTCTTTACTAGGCTTTATAATGTCATCTTATTCGATAGCTGGACATTTTACTTTACGTACCTTTCTTTAGCTCCAGCACAGGCATCTTGTAAAGACCACCGTTCAGCAGGGCGCTACTCAAGTGGATTGTATTATATAAACACTGGAGGATCTTCTTTCAGAGTGAGTACTTGGTGTCTTTTTATTCATTGATTAAAATCGAAGATTGCAGACATTCTGATCCACATCTGTATTAAAGTTATCAAAATGTTTGTTCATATGTGTTCGAACCTTAAAACAAAAGACAGGGCCGTTTGGTAAGGCGATAATCGGCCGCTGCTCTTGCTATGTCTTTCAGTTTCACTTCTCGTTTTGAATGAACGAAACCGCGAATGATCTTATCCTCAATTATTATATCTCTCAGTTAGTGCGAGCGCTGTGATTGGTCCATTTAGCGGGCCGTACCCTCGCTAAAATTTAAAGTTTTTTTTCTTGCCAAATTATCGCCAAATTTTCTCAACTTATATAGCAAATAAAAGTTTAAAACTTCCTTTTATCCTAAATTGTGTACTAAAGCGTGCTAACGACTTAAAAACGATTTCATATTGACTCGTTTGCTTTCGACCCGCTTCAGAAATTTGAAGCCGTTCCTCATTAATGGAAATCGTTCCCAAAACTGTCAGACACACAATAGAGATATAACAAGTATCTCACTAACCTCGTCTTCCCGGTCCGTACCGTAAGTTACGGATCCTCATTTTTCCCCTATGATTTATGCCCCCCGCGCTTCGCGCTTGGGCCATAAATCGAAGGGGGAAAAACTCGGTCCGTAACTTACGGTACGGACCTCAAACTCGGTTAGTAGTAAGAGGTATCTACTCGTGAAACTGAACAGGTTGTATATGGCTAGAAATTTCTGCTTTGCAGATACATATTCATCTTAGATCGAAACATAACATTATGAATACAAGTGAATATATAAAAATTCATATATTTGAACTGGGGAGAATGATATGAAGATATGATTGATCATCGCAGTTATAGACACAACTTAAGCAGTTGTGAAATTGGAGCTTGAAAAAAATAAATAGCGACCTGAACGGGATTCGAACCCATGACCTCTGCGATACTGGTACAGCACTCCAACAACTGAGCTATAATCACTAGATTTAAGTAACCAACTACGCAGGGTTATTATTGCATTGCAGCATTTGCTGACTATCTTGCGGCATTGGAGTTTTCAGCACCACATTCCCCCAATGTCCCCTCTCCCCCTCCACCTCCATCAATATAACAGTAACATAGTAAATATCATAACAGGGCAATCATCCAGATTTTTATCAATAGCTCACTTTTTGGGCTGTCTCAGGTGTACTGTGACATGAACTCTAACGGTGGTGGCTGGACTCTCATTTCACGTTTCTCAAATGCTGACACTGCAAACTGGATGCAGTCCAGCGGCAGTTGGTGGTATGACCGCACATCTTCATACGGCAGTGTTACCAGTCCAACAGATAACTATGACATGATATCACCGGCATTCTGGCTGGTCACTGGCTACTACATCAAAATAACCCGGAGTGATGACAGCTCTAACACAGCCTTGCTATACACCAGCAGCTGTACTGGCGGAAGAACCTTCAGAAGCTTTATAACACGCTACGGCAACTTTAGGTCTGGTGCTGTTTGGAACAGTGACGCATGTCGTGGAAGCTGTTACATCTCCAGCTATGGTGGCAGTTACTCATCCACAGCGGGCTTCAGTCAGATGCATTGCAGCAGCAATCTTCAAAGTAGTCGTCGCTTGTCATTCTGGTGTGACTGGAGTGCTGGTGACGGTGCCGTGATGATGATCGGTGGAGGAGGTGATTCATGTAAGAGAGCAGATCATGGGATTGGTATCACAGAGGAGAACGCGGCTCGGTTAGGCGTATATAACTCGTAC
>JAHPZR010032320.1:0-7500 GCA_019787425.1 Platygyra sinensis | reverse complement strand
ACATTTGTTTTTGTAAGTATACCAAGGCATTTTAACGCAAAAAAGCCGAGATGCTACCAAAAAGAAAAGGATATATACTCAGCTGTTGCTTTGAATTAACTTAAAATATGTCTTATTACAAAACTATGCTGCGTACACCAAGATCGAAACGAAGTTCTTAAAGAGAAATCGGACGGAAATCGAGCAGTCTCATTTTTTAGTGGACAAAAACCTTGTACAGAATGATATTAAGTATATTATTGTCCTTTATGCATTTTCTAAAGGCTCAAGATAATAAAGCATTGTCTGAATTAACACTAAAAACAATTTACAATAGGACCCCGAGAAAATGAATTTCAAAGTTCACAGACATTGTGAAAACACAGGTAGGAGTGCATCATCAGTGTCGTTTCACCGGTGCTTTCAAGTGCTTCATATAAACTTCTAAATTTGTTTTCGACATTTGATGTTATAAGTTAAGAAAAGATTTCTTATGAAAAGATATTTAAAATAGTCGAATAGCAGTTTGCATATGATGCAAATAATCTTGTTACAAAGTTTAATTTTCTGTCCACTTATTACTCGAACTTCTGGTGGATTCCTTAATATTTCTTTTGATTCTACGACTGATAATAAAATATTCCGTTGATTAAAAATCTCCCTCAAGACTACATTTTCAAAATATTCCTTAGCGTGTTAAAGGGTATGAAAAGTAGTAAAAAGACCACATTTCCCTTACATAATAAACAAAGCTATTTTATCCACAGATTGAGAGAATAACTGGTAGGACCGTTGCCGTCATCACCAAAGTCTATATCGTGGTACGAGTTATATACGCCTAACCGAGCCGCGTTCTCCTCTGTGATACCAATCCCATGATCTGCTCTCTTACATGAATCACCTCCTCCACCGATCATCATCACGGCACCGTCACCAGCACTCCAGTCACACCAGAATGACAAGCGACGACTACTTTGAAGATTGCTGCTGCAATGCATCTGACTGAAGCCCGCTGTGGATGAGTAACTGCCACCATAGCTGGAGATGTAACAGCTTCCACGACATGCGTCACTGTTCCAAACAGCACCAGACCTAAAGTTGCCGTAGCGTGTTATAAAGCTTCTGAAGGTTCTTCCGCCAGTACAGCTGCTGGTGTATAGCAAGGCTGTGTTAGAGCTGTCATCACTCCGGGTTATTTTGATGTAGTAGCCAGTGACCAGCCAGAATGCCGGTGATATCATGTCATAGTTATCTGTTGGACTGGTAACACTGCCGTATGAAGATGTGCGGTCATACCACCAACTGCCGCTGGACTGCATCCAGTTTGCAGTGTCAGCATTTGAGAAACGTGAAATGAGAGTCCAGCCACCACCGTTAGAGTTCATGTCACAGTACACCTGAGACAGCCCAAAAAGTGAGCTATTGATAAAAATCTGGATGATTGCCCTGTTATGATATTTACTATGTTACTGTTATATTGATGGAGGTGGAGGGGGAGAGGGGACATTGGGGGAATGTGGTGCTGAAAACTCCAATGCCGCAAGATAGTCAGCAAATGCTGCAATGCAATAATAACCCTGCGTAGTTGGTTACTTAAATCTAGTGATTATAGCTCAGTTGTTGGAGTGCTGTACCAGTATCGCAGAGGTCATGGGTTCGAATCCCGTTCAGGTCGCTATTTATTTTTTTCAAGCTCCAATTTCACAACTGCTTAAGTTGTGTCTATAACTGCGATGATCAATCATATCTTCATATCATTCTCCCCAGTTCAAATATATGAATTTTTATATATTCACTTGTATTCATAATGTTATGTTTCGATCTAAGATGAATATGTATCTGCAAAGCAGAAATTTCTAGCCATATACAACCTGTTCAGTTTCACGAGTAGATACCTCTTACTACTAACCGAGTTTGAGGTCCGTACCGTAAGTTACGGACCGAGTTTTTCCCCCTTCGATTTATGGCCCAAGCGCGAAGCGCGGGGGGCATAAATCATAGGGGAAAAATGAGGATCCGTAACTTACGGTACGGACCGGGAAGACGAGGTTAGTGAGATACTTGTTATATCTCTATTGTGTGTCTGACAGTTTTGGGAACGATTTCCATTAATGAGGAACGGCTTCAAATTTCTGAAGCGGGTCGAAAGCAAACGAGTCAATATGAAATCGTTTTTAAGTCGTTAGCACGCTTTAGTACACAATTTAGGATAAAAGGAAGTTTTAAACTTTTATTTGCTATATAAGTTGAGAAAATTTGGCGATAATTTGGCAAGAAAAAAAACTTTAAATTTTAGCGAGGGTACGGCCCGCTAAATGGACCAATCACAGCGCTCGCACTAACTGAGAGATATAATAATTGAGGATAAGATCATTCGCGGTTTCGTTCATTCAAAACGAGAAGTGAAACTGAAAGACATAGCAAGAGCAGCGGCCGATTATCGCCTTACCAAACGGCCCTGTCTTTTGTTTTAAGGTTCGAACACATATGAACAAACATTTTGATAACTTTAATACAGATGTGGATCAGAATGTCTGCAATCTTCGATTTTAATCAATGAATAAAAAGACACCAAGTACTCACTCTGAAAGAAGATCCTCCAGTGTTTATATAATACAATCCACTTGAGTAGCGCCCTGCTGAACGGTGGTCTTTACAAGATGCCTGTGCTGGAGCTAAAGAAAGGTACGTAAAGTAAAATGTCCAGCTATCGAATAAGATGACATTATAAAGCCTAGTAAAGACGCGTAATTTGTTACGTCATCACCATTACACGAGGAGACTAGTCCCTTCGACTTGTCACTCAAAACCCTTCATTGGAACTGTTCGCGGGGCAAGTCACTGTGACTCAATTAAATAAACCAACTAGATCTGCTTGATATACTTCCCGGTTCAGCTTTGTTCAACGGGACGTTAGTCCCTTGCTTTGACTGCTTTTCTGAACATTGTCATGGAACAAAAACCGATAGACAAAACTTCGACTAACTGAATATGAACTAAATTACCTTGACAAAGTGCTCCCGCGTAAGCACTTCGAGATGTGCAAGTGAAGCTGTATAAACCATCTACACATGTCCCGCCGTTTTGACAAGGATTGGATTGACACTCATCAGTTTCTGTAAACACCCATAAGCCCACATTTAATATTTCATGTGCTCAGACACGCTTTGTAAAACTCTCATGAGCACCTACATGTAAGCAACACGTTATCGTAGGATTTCAGTTTTTCGTTAAAGTCTTGGACAATGTTCGAAATAAAAGGCCTCCATTTTGAAAATCATTTCTCCGGGTCTGTCGCCGTTATGTGACGTCAATGCGTAAATGTATTATTTTTCTGTTTTGTGAATTTCTTTGCAGTTTGGGGAAACCTAACCAACTCTTTCGTTTAATACGATTATCAATATGTGCTGTTTTCTACAAATCTTAATAACTTCAAAAAATCTCAGTGGTGTACTTTTAATATTTCCATTGTTGCAATTTCTTGTTATGAGCAAGAGTGAAAAAAAAGATTGATTCATTGGTTGTATAAAACATGATTTCTCGCCCTTAGTTGTTCTTTGATGTTGGACGCTGTTGATTTGTTTGTAACAAAGCGGAGAATTAAGAGGCGAGGAGCGAACACAGACAAAGGTTTAATAAAGAACAGCCGCCATCTTATATCGAGAACATGGTCAGTAGAATTAAGATCGCAAAGAGTCATGGTTGATTACATCAATGTAGACATACAATGCGGGCGTACTCGTGGTATTTTAAGACTGAGACCTATTATTTGTTTTCCAGGGTAAATACGACCAATATAAGTAAGTGAGAGGTCCGATTTGGTGATGAAATGATTGACTTCAGTGGGACTTCCTAGTTCGATCAGCTGATCAGTTCGATCTTTCTTTCATAGACTTTTCTTACAGGGCGTTTTACCAATAAAGCAATGCAGCAGAAATAAACAAAACAAGTCTTTGTCATACCTTGACACTGTTTTCCAATATACGGTGAAGGACAAGTACATGTGTAGTTATTAACTCTATCAGTACAAGTTCCTCCGTTCAGACAGGGATTACTGGAACATTCGTCAAATTCTGCATGGAGATAAAAACCTGACTGTTGCAGTACATTATTTACTCTTTTCTTGTGTAAGCACTTTCTTTAGTTCCAATAAATTTAAATGGCTTCTCGCTGCTTACTTTAAAAAGCGGTATTATTACGTTTAAAAACAATTGCTAAATTAAAAAAAACTCAAACTCACCTTTGCATGTCCGCCCTTTCTGCGTGCGAGGACAGACGCAGGTAAATTTTCTTTTGCCGTTGATACAGGTACCTCCATTCAAACACGGATTACTGGTGCATTCGTCAAAATCTGTTTTACAAAAACGCATCACATTTATAGGTTTATGTGTGTATTGGGCTGGCGATCACCATTCTTAGAGCTGCCAATAAAAAAAAACTTTTCAAGGCTTGAAATACCGCATGGCGAAATTTGTGTGATTTTTGTTGCAGAAATCGCCAGAACTTCTTTAATGCAACAAACTTGACATGTTGAGGGCTAAGATGTTTACGAAAGCATTTTCATATTGGTCATATTTGATGAACCCCGTGGTATCAACATCACTGGCCTGAAGAACAAACTGAAAAGGAGTACACCATATATCCTTTACTGTCTTTGCATGTTTAATGTTCACCCTTACGAATAAAGCGTTTTCCCATGCCTTTTTCTTTCCTTCTTTTATTTGTCTGTAATTATTTTTCTTGTTTCCGATTTATTTTTTTATTTAATTCTCAGTTTTGGAAAACATGAAAATATAAGGTGGCCATTGGACGTTAGGTGAGAAAAAAGGGTTGATGACCTTAGCAAAATAGAACGCATTTTTACCTTTTTTACAAGTGTACTGATGACATGCAGCGCAATTCACGTCATTCCATGTGTATCCATGTCTAGCACCTAGAGTGTGCACACAGTCCTCCCCCCTAAAGTCGTTCGGTTGTTTCTCGGCCCAGTATCGGAATTTATCAGGACACCCGTCTACCCAGGAGAATAATCCTTCAGTGGCAATGTCATTCAAACCAATCCACGCCTTGTCACCATTGTGTCTGTGCTGAATATACACATTTTCCTCTTGAGTTTCAATAGCGGCTAAATTAGCCCCCATGCTCCTGCAGATTGTACTGGCGTTGGACCATGTCTCACATATTTCACTGGTGAAGTAACAGGAACCATTGTAGAAACTCCAGCCCGGTTCACACACATCTTGAAAGAAAAGAACATTAAAAATAAAGCTTACTTTTATTTCAATAAGAATTTTGAAAATCTACTTTTAAAGATAAAATCGCCAAAAAATCTAGTTCGATGTCCTAAATGCATGGGAAAGAACGTAATTCAAGAGACTGTTGAGGTTACTTTAAAAATGTGTTCAGTTTTACATTCAACCTGGCATGACTGCATACGAGACTGACAGAGGGTCATGCTGGTTCACAAACAACTCCTTCACGCATGCTCTGAATCCCGTCTCGTTTATGTACTGCAAGAAAAGAGATCACAGCATTATAATTAGAACCTTGCAGCTACAAACTTTAGTACTTTGGCAAGTCTGCTTATTTCTCAGTTTTATAACAGTATCCTGCATTGTAGCACTTTTGCTTTGATTGATTAATAGCTCCACTGCTTTTCGGTTATAATTATTGCTTGAATAATAGCATCAACGAAATGCCTAAACATTGGTGGAGAAGTTACAATCATTTTCTCGACAATTAACAACTTGCCATGCATCGCAATCAACTTAACAAATTGACGTCAGTTTTTTATGCGTCTGTCCTGTTATTGATCATGTATTTCGTCATAACATTGTCAAAATAGCTGTGGATCCACGAGGCGATAGCCGAGTTGATCCGCAGACTATCTTGACAATGTTATGACGAAATTCAATGTCAATAACAGGACAGACGCATTAAAAACTGACATCAGTTTTTTTCTTTTTACGATAACAAATTGTCGAATTGCCCGCTCTCGTTCGCTGACGCGTCACATGAATTTCAAATTCATGTGTCTGCCCGCATATTGACAATAAAATTTAACCAATGAGCGCGCGTGAGTTTCTGCAGTTATCGTAAAAAACCTGTTAGAGATATCTTTATTTTAACATGGTCTCGATGCTTTTAAAAATTAACATCACACATATAGATCGATTTATAGTCTATTAAGTCAAAAACAAGTTCTTCAATGACCCCCATTTTGTCCTATCGAAATATAACCAGCATGTCAAGATTCAACTTTTGACAAGTTTTAAACAAATCTGCGGGCGGGTTCACAGCCACCTTTACTTTTCGAAACTTTTGAGTGTAGCCTAGAAATCCCAAGTGAAAGAAGCTGATGAAACTTGCTGGAAACAGTCATGAAAGTCGCTCTCAAGAAATGATTTTTTTACTTTTCTAAGCTTCTTGTGCTGCCAGAAACCACATTATAAACCGGTAAAATACCCCACCTTTAACTACCGTACAATCAGTTCACGATAGAAAATAACTATGAATTAACTACGAACAAGAACCATTTCTGACCTCCGCCCAAGCTGATATTGCATTGTAGGCTGGATTAAGGTTTCCTCCGTTTGTTGAGTGGTTTGCAGAAACCAAAACTTCTGGAGAGTGGTTATAATTCTTCTTAAAGATAACATCCTAATAAAAGAAAGGGAACTGATAACAATATAAATTGCCTAACAATGAATTTCTATTTCAAATAAACGATTCTAAAATGAACATAAGAAAAAATGATAAACGAATGCAGAAGATAACTAAGTAAATTAATCAACTTATTAGGGACCTTAAGCACCAACGAGGACGAGCCCAGAGAACGACGACCAGAAGTAAAAATTCCCCTTACCGCGCTACTGCGCATGCACGACTCGTCCTCCACGTTGCCCCAGTTGTTCGAAGCTGGATACCTCTATCCACGGGATAAATCACAATCCAGCGGATAAGTGTTGACAAAACTAACCACGCCATCTGCCGGATAGTGATTTATCCGGTGGATAGCGGTATCCACCTTTCGAACAACCGGGGCCAGAAGGTCAAAACGTCAGGTTTGCCGTCCTGAGCGAACGTGAGTTTACGTAGTGTTAGGGGTAGAAAAAGTTATATCGAGCTATGGAAATCGGAAACTTCGTTGTTTATTTAACGTCTAAGCTTTGAAATAACTAGAATTTACTGTGAGTTTGGTGTAGAAATCGTTGGTAATAAGATTTGTCCCTGTGGAATTTGCTCGTCAGCGAATGTAGAAAATTAAATGAATATGAAATTGAGAAATTAATTTGTATTTCAGTTTCTTCTGTTTCCTATCTTCAGGTAGGCTTTCGCTTATGTTTTTTTGGATACAATTTTATACCGTGAAAGTCGTTTTAGATAATATCGCACTAAACATTCGGCATCGTTCATCTGTTCGAGTAGTTCGGCATAAATTCCCCATGTAGGACGGAAAATTCGTTTTCATCGAGAGCACCTTTCTCGTAGCTCAAGAGAAACAGGTCTTGGAGCTATTTT
>JAHPZR010032318.1:50000-53641 GCA_019787425.1 Platygyra sinensis | reverse complement strand
GTGGCAGTGGCACTTTAAATCTAGACACTTTCCTCATGAATGGCTTATGTTTCTTGTCAAAACATGATATCTATTAGATGAAGACCTTATTTATATAAACCTGCTACGCTAATGGCTGCTTATTAACTTAATTTTTAACTAAAAGAACTTACAAATGGTACACTGCTTAGTTCAAAAAGAGGCAGAGGACGGCACTTCATAGAGTAATTACCACATACCATGAGGTAGCTCTAAGGAGCCTTTGATTTAATTAGAGCCCCATTTCTTGCTATAGTTAGCAGGTGTTTCGGGATGGCACTAATGACCTGATAATAATGAAGAAAATTAGTCTTTTTACAGTGGTAATTGTTCAAGAAGTCTTGAAACGACATTAGTTGACCAGTCATTGTCAGAAGGTCTTGGATTGACAGTATGCCAGATCCTGTCCTATCAAGTCAAAGAAGGTTTTGTAAAATTCAACAGTAAAACCGTCTTCCCCTGGTGTTTTATCACCCTCAAATGTGCCTAAGGCCCTTCTACATTGCTCTTTGGTGAGAGGACCTTCCATTTCCTCTCTGTCTTCAATAGTGAGTTTAGAGATTGATAGGGGTTCAATGAAACTATCGAAATCCTCTTGCTCAAGATTATTTACTGTGTTATATAATTCACTATAGTATTTTTTTAATGCTATCCAATATCTGCCTCTCATTTTCAATTGTTGTTCCATCTTCTCCATGAAGTTTGGTGATAGTTTCTTTGCTATAGTTCCTCTTTTCTAAATTAAAGAAATATTTTGTTGGGTGTTCACCTTCTTCTACCTAGCGGCATTTTGATCTACACCTTGCAAATATAGCAGATCTTCCTTCCTTTGCATGTGTTTCTCAAAGAATTCAACCCTCAGGAAATCTTCTAAGGAATTATGTGCTGCTTCTGCACCTTCCTTAAGACCCCAGATAACGATGTTATTTCTCTTCGACCTATTCTCTAGGTCCTCCATCTTCTTGTAAGCTGACGCTTATTCTTCACGGCTTGCTTTGAGAGACAGCTCATTATCTATATCTATCATTTGCGCGTCCAGTGAGCGGTAGCTGTCTTTTAGAGCGTCAACGTTGGCGGCGGTTTCTTTCTGTGAACTCTCTAAACTAGATAATTTCTCAACAATACTATTCAACTTTGCTTCTTGTTAATCTCTTGACCTGAGTAAGTCGTCCATTTTGGCAAGGACGGCATCCAGCTTGTTTGAGGTTGAGTCGGTATTAGACATTTGTAACGTTTTAGATCTGGTTCTCACACTCATATAGAACGTTTATCGAGCCTAGAAGATCTTCATTCGTCGAGAAAATGAAATTGACCAAGTTCAAAGTGGAGAGCTTGAACTCGTGCGCCCTACCTGCGTCGCGTCATCACGTGACCCCATTGCTTAACATCCTGGGAACAATTATAGCTGATAACTTGAGAGCTCTAATTGAATTTACTCCCACATAAAAAAACAAAAAAAACAAAAGTATTTAATTACCATTTAAAACTAAAGATAGCAAACATCTCGTGGGAACAAGTGGTGACGATTTGCCAGCTCTAATTGAATTTACTCCCTTATGAAAAACAAGAGTGTCAAATTACCCTTTGTAACTAAAAAATAAAAACATCTCTCTATATTTGCATGCAGCAAGAACAAAACAATCGTTACCTGTACCTATTGTAAACGTTCGAACTCTTTCAAATCAAAATAGTCTCGTCTCCACTAAAACATTTCCTAAGAACTAGAAGCAATGATACATGACGTCTAATTGAATTCACTCCTTGTGAAAAACAAAAATATCAAGTTACCTTTGTAACTAAAAATAAAAACGTTTCGATCATTTGCATACAACTAGCTCACACACTGTTTCAAACCTCAAGGCTCATCTTGTCCATAACTAAAATCCTCAACCTAACCCCCAGAAAATGCCAAAGTAAACCCAATATATGAATACTTCCTCCTCTTTTATAGAAGAATAGATATGGCCGTTCTGGACTGTATCGGGATCAAATCTTTTCATATACCATTTACCTTTAAAACAAGAAATTTGATTGGCTGTTTATAGTAGATCCGATCTGATTGGTGTGACATACATACATCTCTCACTCACTAACTGACTCACTCACTCGCTCACTGATCCATTTACCCGTCCACAACATACTCGACGCGCCGACTAAGAGGTATTTTTTTACAAAAAAAAATACTCAAAAAAACGAATAAAATACAAAAAAAAAGCAAATCATAATTTTTAAGAAGATTACGACATTCTTTAATTTAGAAGACATGTTTCAATGTTATGAACATCATCGTCAGTTACAGAATATTTGGAAAACCATTAGGACAAAATAACAACTAGGCAAAACATGCATAATTATGGTTAAATGACAATAATAAATTTATTGATTACATATTAGAGCTACAATCCTGGACAAAATTCCTTGGGACACTTGTGTAATTGCACGAATTTTTTGTGCTTTTAAAACGGAGTTTTAAAAAAAGGACTGTTATGCGTTTCTTCCCCCCCCCCCCCCCCCGCCCACCGCCCCCCATACAATGTTGTCTGGAGAAATAGAGCGTGTACACTTGTCCAACATTGTAGAGGGGAGGGGGGGGGGGGAGGAAGGGGCTGAACAAGTGTAGATGAATTCGCGCCTGACTGTTTGCTTGGCGCGTGTGAAAAAGCACCTCAAATGTAAATTTGTCCCAAGACTTTTGTCCATGATTGTAGTTACAAAGTGTTTGAAAGAATATAAAGCCTAAAGCGTAAGTGTCAGGTTGAAGTGATGAACTTGTTGCTGCTCTTTATCTGGTCTTCTTTGCTTACTTTTGTTGATCAAATACTTTCTAGAAAATTTTGAGAGGTTATATTTCACCCAGTCTCAGACAGAACGAAAATCACTGCAAGAAGGCAAGAACAACCAATGTATAAACACCTTGGCAATTGTAATAGCTTAAATGAAGTAGTTAGCTTGTGCAAATTACCTAATTGCCACAGTGATAAGCCATCTACAGCACTGTTGTAAATGTCATTAATATCACTTTCATTTTAATGCTTTTCATACTTAGCTTATGACTTTGAGGTCATTGACCATGATGACTGTAGTATCCCGCCTGGATGGTTCGGATTTAACCAGTAACACTCGGATTGAACCAGCACTCATTAACTCAACGGTTTAATGGCGGAAAACGTGTTCGTAACCAATCTCTTGCACGCATGCGCCAATGGGTAATACACTACAATGACAATAATATTACTGGTCACAATAAGCATTTCTTGAAGCTTTCTGCTTCAAGAACCTAAAGCCTAGCATATAGGGAATTAAAGTTTCTAGAGAGTTACATCATTGCTTGTTTATATGCCCAAGCCTTGATCTATATTAACTTGTCCACATGATTCAATTTTATTTTGTCCATGAATGATATGACTCTAAAATATAGCTGAAATATTGTAAACCTTTCCTTATTGTAATAAGCCAAAACTTGGTCTTAACAATGATAACCATCCTCAGCCCTGTCGTCTTTATTTTCAAATCCAAATTGTTAGATGGCTTTGCATTTTATCAAAGTTGTATTCCATCATTTCTTTTATCAGCATTTCCACTACGCTTTCAGTTAGGGGAGAACCCATCTCTTGGCATTATGG
>JAHPZR010032318.1:32500-35000 GCA_019787425.1 Platygyra sinensis | reverse complement strand
CTTAGAGAAAGATCTTCACCAAAATGTAAACAGGGCGTGTAGATCTACGAAGTGCCCAACAAATTCAAGTTCATATTTTCTGCCTGAAATTGCATGTTTACTGACGATTTTAACAGTTACATGTATGTCCTCTATTTCGATTTACCTTTAATTAAATGTTTTACTTTTTCATCAATAAAGGCAAAACATTGAATAGATCCATGTACCGGTAAAATATAGTTAACATTCAATCGCTAACCACTGGGATAAAATTTAACTTCTTTCAAGATACAGTTAGCAATCGAATGCTCTTGAACTGCAGTTATTTATTGAACCAATGTTATTGTGTTTCTTCCAACAGCAAGATTCACTGAGGTGAACCATCAACAAAGTATGATTGCTGATGCTTCTGGGATTATAAGCTGTAGTGCTGAGGGAACTCCACGCCCACAGATTAAGTGGAAGAGACAAGATGAAGTACAACTGGACAAAACTAGGTTCAAAAAATTTCCGAATGGAAGTCTATATGTCAATCCAGTTCACCGACAAGATAAGGGAACATACATCTGTACCTTGGAACAAACTAAAGGAAGTGACGGGGTTACAATAAAAGAGCGAACCATCGATGTTTCTATCATAAGTGAGTAACAATAAAATATTTTTACTATTTTGCAAAAGATTTTGACAACTTTATTGTTAACATTGATGCATAATGGAGGCTTTTCCATGGACTGAGATTTATAAACAATAATTTTCTCTTCATAAAAGTTTGATAGGAATCCTTGGTTTTCCAAGTGAGAAATAAAAAAAAAATTATTGTTGATTGCGAATTTTTAATGCAATACAATTAGAAGCCTGGGATTAGGTATGGTAAAGTTCTTCGCACAAATGGACACCTTTTTTAAGGTGGAACTAACTAAATAAAAGGACATGAATTTCATGAGCTCAAAAGCATAGAAGAAAATGAAGAACTCATTTTTAAATTAAAAGACTTCACCTGGAAGGCTGCAAATCTTGTTGCTGGTTTAGGGGCATTTTTAAAAACGTATCTTTATGATCTAATGCTGTTTTAATAATTTTGTTTCTTTTTTCTCTACATAGTTCGCCCAGTTGTTGAGTTGTTAGGACCAATAAAGCCTTTGCGAGAAGGAGATAGTGCCAACCTGACGTGCAAAATTATTGAAGGTTTACCAGAACCACGACTATCTTTCTTTAAAAACGGAGACCTGTCTAAGGAGATGACATCATCTCTGCTTTTAACAAATGTAACAGACAGTGACGAGGGAATGTACATCTGTAAAGCACAAAATGCTGGTGGTTATTTCACTGACAGCAAACATATAAGAGTTAAAAGTAAGTTAATAATAATTATTGTGAATTCAAAATACCAACCATCAAGAGCATGATATAGTTTTATTTTGCTGATGCCAGAGAATTAAAATCTTACTCCCTAGAGAAACAATGGCGCGGTGCTTTTTGTTAGGTTGAACTTCATAAGTACCCAATTTCATTTCCCTAAGGTCGGCTGCTTTGTATAGCTTTGACTGTATAATTCAAAACTCCTCTTTTATATATATTGCTGTGCGCAATACTTTCATGCAATACAAACAAAAGTGTTAGCCATGACAAACCGCATACAAAACATTTACAATAATATTGCATTCATGAGCCATGTTGACCTCATCTTAATCTATATGTTCATTCATTGTATGCTTTTGAATTTAAATGAGTTAGTATAGCGCACATGCATATGATGTCATAACCACCATGTTGGTGCCCCTAAAGAATGAAACACCAGCTATGTTGGTGTGCCAGATCAATCCCGATGGAGATGAACTCTTTTGTAAGGCAAAAACTTTCTTTTGTTTCATTAAACAATTATGGCGGCTGGTCGTATTAGTGCAATTACGCTCTATATTTGTTTTTGGAAAGGATATTAAGGATTGGAAATTACATGCGCATATAAAAACAACAAATTCACTCTTAAATTATCTTGCTTTTCAAGCTCCTCCTGAACTGCATCCTGAACTGAGGAATCAGTCTGTTGCATTTAACTCTACGCTTAACTTGACGTGCATTGTGAGAGGTGATCATCCACTGAAGATCAACTGGACTAAGAATGGCATGGATCTTGGAAATAGAGACAATAACACATACACTGTTTTTCAAGTGACTTTAGACGACTCAGGCTTCTATGGATGTACAGCCAAAAACTGGGCAGGAAAGGCCTATGCTTTTTTCTGGATTGATGTGACAGGTAAAGCACTCAGTTGTGAATCAGAGTATTAGAGACATGGTTTTCTTTTAGTCACTAAACGAGATAAATAGAAATTTTGGTTCAGGTGTTCAAATTTGGCACCTTTCCAATCAAGAGCATCAATAGCTTTGTTATATTTTTACCTTTTGTTGGGAATTTAACGTTTTAAACCTGTATCTCGTACCAGTGAAGACTAACTTTTATTGTTTACAAGTATTAAAAGCAACAATTCTCATTCTTTTGAATAAAGGAGCATTTCTCTCT
>JAHPZR010032318.1:20000-30000 GCA_019787425.1 Platygyra sinensis | reverse complement strand
TTTGAAGAGAAGTGGGTCCTTAACAACAACGCTTGCCCTTCGGTTTGTTTTCGATACGTAGAAGATACCTTCACCTTGTTCGACAATAATAACACAGCAACCCAGTTCCTGCACTACCTCAATAACTGTCACGCAAATATCAGATTCATCACTGAATTGGAAGAGAACAATACAATCCCTTTCTTGAACATCTCATCAAACGACACAATCACACTTTCTCAACATCTATTTACCGAAAGAAGACCTTTACCGGCCTGTCCACAAAATGGGTCTCCTTCACACCTAGGAAATACAGAGTAAACCTCATCCGCACACTCACTTATGAACTGAGGAAACTGTTGTTACAGAATGGTAAAAATTTCTCTCAGCTTTTGTCATTGTTAATTAGTTTCTTATCTCAAATTTAAACTTAGTTGCTACTTGTATCATTAACGGTCACTTCTAAAGATGTATGTAGAAACATACGAAATGTCAAGTTAAAGTTAAATAATTTTGTTTTCCAACATGCGTTTTATTGTCATGTTTGTAACTGCAGTTTGTGTGCTATTTCTTATTAAACTACCATTCGCCTCAACAGAACTCTGTCTACCTTAATGGCAACAGTTTTATCCTTCTCCAGTGAGACTGGCACAGAATACAAAGTTTCGAAGGTCTTAAACTTCTGCTGCTTTAAGCTGTCATGAGACTTTACTTCTTTCTTAATTCACCTGACTTGAAGAAACTCATTCACGATGGTCTTTCCAATCGCACAGTTTCAAATATTTTGCAATACTTTGATGACTTTTTTGCCCAGCCTCATTTTCATGCTCCAAGAGCAAATATGGTCACGTGATCATTTTAATGCCATGGTATGATGTCAACTAAATAGAAATCATTTTAATTTAATTATATGACTAATTTCCATCAATTTGGTACTATTTGGCATACTTTAATATATTTTTTTCCGCTTTCAGCCTCGTTCCCATGTTGAAAGAGGGAGGACCTGAAGGGGGAACCCCTTAAAAGCGAAACTCCTGAGATTTCAGTGTGGAAACAGCAATATTCTTAATCAGGGCTACACGATGAAAATTTTAAGCTATGTTTCCTGCTTCTACTCAAAATGTTTACCGAAAATGAAAAATAAGCACATTTTGAAGCTGTGCCTCTTGACTAACAGATTTTGTGTTCAACAAAGAACGTGACATCTTCATAATGTGGTCGCAATCGAAAATTTTGGACCGTTCATCGACACCAATTTGGCCCTCCCAAAAAATTTTCAGGGCAAATGACGTAATTTCCATCGACCACATACTTTGTTTTTAGCTTGTCGAATTCTGGACTGTGCTTCTTTGATTATTTTATTTAACAAATAAAGAAGCCTAAGCCGTGTATTACACTGTGATAAAACACGACAGGCATTTGAGAACACGAGGGAAATGTAGAAAGTACGAGCCGCAGGCGAGTGTTTTCTACATTTCTCGAGTGTTCTCAAATGACTGGAGTGTTTTATCACAGTGTAATACACGGCTTAGGCTTCTTCATTTGTTTTATGATATAGATTTTACGCGCGCAAAACGATAAAACACGCTTTTTCTAAGTTTTATACTCTGATAAAACGTAGGTTTTTGACCAATCAGAGCGTGCGCAGGGTCCTATCTATGTTATAAATGTTCATAAACACGGTCGCCTAGGCTTTTGGATGCTAACCGTGGAAACAGCTGTATTTGATTCTATTTGATGATTTAGTTACAGTGACAGAAAAGGTCAGTCTTATCTGGTCAAATATTGTTTGGAATCGGTGGAAGAGTACTCTGAGGGCAAGATCCATAAGGGTGAACCTGAAACACTGAATGGAAATGTAAATACTGTCTACTTTATTAATCAGACCAGGGGAATACTTGAATCAGTCACACAGAGTTTGTTTACGATGAAATAGCACACAGTTGCAAATGTTTACTTATATTTTTGAGCTTCCTGCTTAGAATAATCTTTGTAAAAAATATACTTTTACAAATAAGCTTTTTTGCTTTGATAAACATTAAAAGTTAATGTGAAAATATTTAGCATGAAATTTGAAGGCTGATGTAAACATTTTAGTCCTGTTAAGCTTGTGAGTCTATGGAAACTGGCACCGTCAAGCAACATAGTTTGTACCGAAACCTTTTCAATCAGAATGGCATGGACTTTGTCACTAAAATATCTTTCTGTAAAGCCCTGGCTGTTGATGAAAAAATGTTGATTTTATCAATAGGTTGAAAGTCAGATACGGAAATCATTAAAGTATCTGTATTTAAGTTACGGTGTCGAACACACTCATAATCTTTGATTACTACTAGTTTAATTATATTTTTTGTCAAATTGTGAAAAATTTAAAAACATGCTACATAATTTTTTTTTTATTTCATAAAGGCATTGTTATTGATTTTGTTTTGAGGCTTTTTTGTTTTCCACAAAAGTGAATTTGGATGGTGGCATTAGATGTCTTAAAGTGGCTTGAAATAGTTTTCATCTCCCTAAACAATTAGTTTTATAAATCCTCTTCTGAAAACAGTTTGGTTCATCTTAACAGCATGAAATTTACCACAGAAATGATAGACATTTAGATTCATTTCCTCATATTTTTTTAAAACGCTGTTACTAGGTATGTCAACCATATGACTCCTTCAGTTGTGCACTCAAAATTGGAAACTACATGTATTGTGTCACTTATAGAAAACGGGTCGGTGAAATCTTCTCAAACTTGTGTTACATGTAGATGATCATAATATAAGATTAGAAAAGTTCTGTCGAGCAGATGAAAGAAAAGATTACTTTTCGAGTATTGATTTCTTAATTTTCCTCCTTCTTACTGAGAATTTTTTAAATTTGCATACATACCTGTATGCAGCCAATTGTTCTTAATTGTCACTGAAAATGTTTAAAACATTTTGCCAAGCAGAAGTGGAGAAATAGACATGCATACTTGGAAAATAAGGAAAAATTCTGAGCTGACAAGATTTTGTGTTTCTATGCATACGCAGAGTTTTTCATGCGCTCTATCAGCTATGAACGTGCATAGAACAATCGGCAATTTCTGACCTCGCCCACATCTGTGTTAATCATTGAAAAGGAAACCAAAAAAAAAAAGCTTGTCTCAACGAACATGTCGCATTCTACACTAGTGCTGTACCCCTCTTTCCTCATTCTCATCAAACTGAAGTTTTTCTTTCTGGCACCATATCACCTTTAAATACATTGACTCTGCTGGAGCATTTTTTCTTTTGTTGTGTTTTTGTCTTAGATTTTGAATTTTGCCAAATGACGAAACGCGACCAAACGTGTCTCGAACTTCAAATAATTGATCTTCATGGACTGTATTTTAAGTGTTTTTCCGTCTACCTCTTCTTTACTTTCACTGGATGTTTCCTCTCCAACACATTCTGTATGAAAGCTGGCAGTTCAAAACAAATAAATAAACAATCTGGTAGCTGGGTAAATCCGGGAAGCTACGATCATTGTTATGAGATTTTTCTCGTCACTGCGAGTGGAAGTGACGCAAACATGATGCTGAAGTGAGGAGGCAACCAAAGAAAAGGAAGTCTCCATAGATGGAAGAATATTATTATGAAGAGGCTTTTAAGGTATCAGTGTACCCCAAACGACAACCTCGCGTAGTCACCGCTTCACGGTCACACGTTTCATAAAACCCCCAATAAAGTATATATTTTCTGAAAGCATAATAATTGCAGATTCCGATTATTACTTGAGATAAGGCAGGAAATAAAACCCTTTCCTAAAATAGCGATCATTTCCCAAAAGTATGTACATGTAGTTTTACAAATTGAGTTAGTTTCCGGTCAGAATTTAACGGGAGAAAGCGAGCGACATCGACGTTTTCTTCACACCTTAATCTAAAAAACGATGTCGAGGAATTTGGATTACTTGTCTGGTTTGTTTTTTATTCGCTGTTAAACTTCAAGTTTTTATAAAACACCCATTACCTTCGCTTAAATACTAATTACTTTCGAAGGAGGGCAAAAATAAAAATTCCCCGACACTGTTTTTCTGCCACGTTATCGGGCAACATTCTTGTCAAATTTCAGCGAAAAAGGACGAAAACTCACTATAAACGAACTGAAAACGTGTGCCTCATTCGTTGAAATTCCAGTTTTGAGAAAAATGTACTTTAGGGCGTTTTTCCGGTATTGGGAGATTAGATCTCAAAACGTTTGAAAAGTAATAACCTGTTGATCGATAAAGTGAGGGCTCCTCTTACTTAGAAAATAGAGCTCGCATTTACAAATCATGCCGCAAAGAGGTCTTAAATGCTGTTTCTGGCGGGAAATACCAATAAAGCTCTCTGTTGCGCCTCTACACTCGCTGTTTTGGACGCACTGGATCCAATAACTTCAAGATGCCGAAGGCCAAAACTAAAGGATCGATGGAGGAAGCAACGGAAATTTGAACGGCGAATCCGCTTAAGAAACCCTGCTTTTGGACATGAGAGTATCAGGGTAAGAGCGACTTTCATCATTAGCAGTTTTACTGCATACATTAGTTGGCTATTCAGAATGTCAGCAAAGTGCTGCGTAACCTTAGATAGATAGATAGATGGCCTTTATTTTAAAATGATGAGTATTAAAGCTACATTGTGCTTGTTGGCCAAACAATTGGCCGTGTATCGCCAAAAAAGTATTGTAACAGTTTTTCACTCCAGGCTCGGTGTTTTCTGGCTCTTCCATGAGGACAAATGAATGACTACGGCGAATCTTCTATAATGAAAATGACATGGCGCCGTAAAATGCTGGAAATACATTTTGTGAAAACTGGGAGCCTCGAAGGGAAACTGCTCTCAAAAGGAGCGACTGCGATTTAGAACTGTTTAGAAAACACGACAGTGCGTAATTGGGAATATAGGACAAATGTAAATGGGCGGCTAGCAGTCGAATGGTTATTCCGTGAGTATTTTGAAACAATTGGAAGGTTTTGAAATATAATAATGCACCACTTCTTTACGTGACTTTTAATGGGACTTTAATTGATCATGACAACTCGTTGACAGCTTCCAATTAGAGAGAATTTATTCATAAAATCGTTTTTTCCTTTTAACTTTGTCTAAGAGAAACCTTTTTTCGCAATTTTGCAATTAAAAGAACTCAATGAGATGTACTTGGTGATATCAATACCGGTAACTAAAATTTGGCAAAATTCTCGATTTTGGGGTACACTGATACCTTAAAACAGTAATCAAAGTGAAGGAGAAAATACAGTACACCACAGGTGTCATATTGTTCAAATTTCTTCGTAGGCTTTCATGGGTTATGGGCCTGCGCACTATTAACTCGGTCTGCCTGCACCATAAAACGATTTCGAGCCACCTTAAGTGATGTCATTGATGTGAGCTGTTGGAGCAAGTTAAGGAAATCATAACAATGTCTACTCGATCTTTTAGGGTCATTATTATACTTTAAGGAGGTTACCTTCTGAGCTGTGTTGATGTGTGTTAATAGTTTGGTCATATGATTTGATGCTTCTATGGCAACGGTGTTTTCAAAGGATGTTTTAGTTATTCAAATTAAAGTTTAAACTAAATTGTGTGTCTTTGTGAGATTGAGGATTAATTTTTATAAAGATTTTAGTGCTAAATTTCCAAAGACTATAGCAAAATAGAACTGAATCATTTGATTGCCCTGGCTGAGACCATCAGTTTAAAAGAGAATGCTTGTGGGGCTGTCAATAAGTTTTGAGTCACCACATTCTTCACACCCGCAACAAAGTTTTTACTCTGAGGATGACTTCTATCAGCAACAGGTAGTTTTATCCACACATATCAAAACCCATGCAATCAAGCATATTCAGCCATAAAAAAATTGGGTATTCAAGGGTATTCAGCCTATACCATGCCATTGTCTTATAATATGTTTTTAAAATTGTAATATTTTAAGACACATTTTTCTTATATTGTAGTGTAATCCTAATCTTACATTGTAAAGCGCTTTAGAATATTTTAAATTTTAGTGATACATTTCGTTATTATCATTATCATCATCATTATTATTATTATTATTATTATTATTATTATTATTATTATTATAATTGTTATTGTTATTGTTATTATTGTAGTACAGGAGAGACAACAAGACATCATTCTTACCAGGATGGAGGCATTTTATTCATCAATTTGTATAACCATACCACTTGTTTTTGACTTCTTAATTTCATTTTTTCAATGCGTTTATTTTTACTGATTATGTGAAATAAATAAAGTTTTTTTGTTCAAAATATGAAAAATTATTATTATTATTATTATTATTATTATTATTATTATTATTATTATTATTATTATTATTATTATTATTATTATTATAATAACTCCCTTGATTTGGTCAAAAGTCTCTCCCCAGATTTATGTTTCTCCAAGTAACAAGTCTGTTGCTGAAGGCCATCCAGTGAACTTTAGCTGCAAAGCCACAGGTGTTCCCAAGCCAACATTCTCCTGGACATTTAATGATGGGTACCTCCCTTCAGCTATCAATGAAACCAGTCATGATGAAGGATCATTCCTGGAGTTGCTTTACACGACAAAACGTATGGAAGGTATCTACAAGTGTATGGCAGAAAACAAAGCTAACACAACAACCTCTTCTGCATATCTTCATGTTTTTGGTAAGCAGATAGAAAAACTGCCTTATTCCTGATCATTAATAATTAATGATCAGGAATAATTGCAATTATTGCAGTTACAACATTACGTGACGTGAACAGTTTAGAAAATAGCAGAAGCTTTCTTTTGTTTCATTAAACAAATATGGCCACTAATCACATGAGTGCATACGCTCTACATTTATTTGTTTTCAAAAGGAACATGAAGGATTGGAAATTACATGTGCATATTAAAACAACAAATTCACTATTAAATTCTCTTGCTTTTCAAGCTCCACCTGAACTGAATCCTGAAATGAGGAATCAGTCTGTTGCATTTAACTCCACGCTTAATTTGACGTGCATTGTGAGAGGTGATCATCCACTTGAGATCAACTGGACTAAGAATGGCATGGATCTTGGAAATAGAGACAATAACACATACACTGTTTTTCAAGTGACTTTAGATGACTCAGGCTTCTATGGATGTACAGCCAAAAACTGGGCAGGAAAGGTGCATGCTTTTTTCTGGATTGATGTGACAGGTAAAGCACTCAGTTGTGAATCAGAGTACGTATTAGAGACATGGTTTTCTATTAGTCACTGGTTCAGGTAGTCAAATTTGGCACCTTTCTAATCAAGAGCACCAATGGCTTTGTCGCATTTTTACCTTTTGTTGGCCATGGGAATTTAACGTTTTAAACCTGTATCTCGTACCAATCAAGACTAACTTTTATTGCCTTCAAGTATTAAAAGCAACAATTCTCATTCTTTTGAATAAAGGAGCGTTTTTTTCTTGATGATTGTATATATATGTTCAGAGAGAACTTTCATGGGTTGGAGAAAAGGACAGTTTTTGCATTTAACAAAGAACGCCTTCATAATTCGGTTGCAATCGAGAATTGTGGACCGTTCATTGACACTAATTTAGCCCTCCTCAAAAATTTTTCGGGGCGAAATTATTCAGGGCGAATGACGTGATCTCCATCGACCACGTGCTTTGTTTCTAGTTTCAAGTTTCATGTTTTGCCTCGCGTGTTGGTGTTCTTCCTTGTCAAGGTTGACCTTCTCTTCGCGTTTGGTGTGCTTTCTTGTTGAATTCTGGACTGTGCTTCCTTGTTTATTTTATATTTTCACGAACACGGTCGCCTAGGCTTTTGAATGTTAACCGTGGAAACAGCTGTATTGGATTGCATTTGTTGATTTAGTTCCAGTTGCAATAGAAAAGGTCAGTCTTGTCAGGTCGAATATTGTTTGGAATTGGTGGAAGGGTACTCTGAGGGCAAGAGGATGAACCCGAACCACTGAACAGAAATGTATAATACTGTCTACTTTATTAATCAGACCAGGGGAAATGCCCGAATCAGTCACACAGAGTTTGTTTACGATGAAATAGCGTGCGATTGCAAATGTTTACTTATATTTTTGAGCTTCCTGATTAGAATAATCTTCATAAAAAATATACTTTTACAAATTAGCTTTTTCGCTTTAATAAATACTGCAAGTTAATGTGAGAATATTTAGCACGAAATTTGAAGGGTGATGTAAATATTTTAGTCCTATTAAACTTGTGAGTCTATGGAAACTGGCACCGTCAGGCAACATAGTTTGTACCGGGACCTTTTTAATCAGAATGGCATGGACTTTGTCACTGAAATATCTTTCTGTAAAGCCTCAGTTGTTTATGAAAAAATGTTGATTTTATCAATAGATTGAAAGTCAGATAGGGAAATCATTTAGTATGTGGAAAAAGGTTACAGTGTCGAACGTACTCATAATCTTTGATTACTACTAGTTTAATTATATTTTTTGTCAAATTGTGAAAAATGTAAAAACATGCTACATAATTTTTTTTATTTCATAAAGGCATTATTATTGATTTTGTTTTGAGGCTTTTTTGTTTTCCACAAAAGTGCATTTGGATGGTGGCATTGGATGTCTCAAAGTGGCTTGAAATAGTTTTCATCCCCTAAACAATTAGTTTTATAAATCCTCCTCTGAATACAGTTTGGTTCATCTCAACAGCATGAAATTTACCACAGAAATGATAGACATCTTCATGTAGATTCATATCCTCATATGTATTTTTCCAAAAATATGTTACTGTGTCAACCATATGACACCTTCAGTTGTGCACTCAAAATTGGAAACTATATTGTCTTACTTAGAAAACAGGTCGGTGAAATCTTCTCAAACTTGTATTATACATGTAGATGTTATCAGGAATGATCAAAATATAAGTTTAAAAAAGTTCTGTCAAGCAAGTGAACGAAAAAACTACTTTTCGACTAATGCTTTCTTAATTTGCTTCCTTCCTACAGAATTTTTGAGTTATTTTTTTGTAAAAATAATACCTGTTAGTCGGCACGTTGAGCATGTTATGGACGGGTCAATGGATCAGTGAGTCAGTGAGACAGTGACTCAGTGAGTGAGAGATGTAATGGATGTCACACCAATGGGATCAGATCTACTATAACAGCAGCCAGATCAAAACTTTCTATGAAATTTCTATAAATAACTAAGATTGCTATTATTCAGGAATTAGTAGTAGTATTTGTATTTCTATAATAATTTTTAAAAAAATCAACACTACTAATAATAATGTACTGAATAATAATAATAATAGTAATATAACAGTACACAGCGTGTTATGGTTTATGTCCCCTAATTACTCCGCCTTGGAAATAGCGTTATCCTGTGACGCTGACTTTTATGGCAAAGCGCGTTTTAACCATGCTATAATATTACTTTATTGATTTTTATCCTTCCTGTATTATTATCAAATCTATAACAGTAAAAGAGTGTGTTAATATTGTAATTGTTAATATACATGTTTATAGTGAAACGATATATTTTTTTAAAATAGCTATTATATGGTATTACTGGAATTAGTATCTAGTATTTGATATTCTATAGTAATAATAATTAATAATAATACTAATAATAATAATAAGAATAATAATAATAACAGGTGCTTTGGTTTATGCCCCTAATAACTCTCTTGGTTTGGTCAAAAGTCTCTCCCCAGATTTATGTTCCCCAAGAAACAAGTCTATTCTTGAAGGCCACCCAGTGAACTTTAGCTGCAAAGCCACAGGTGTTCCCAAAGCCAAACATTCTTCTGGAGATTTAATGATGGGGACCTCCCATCAGATGCCAATCAAACCGCCATGGTGAAGGATCATTTCTGGAGTTGCCTTACACTACAAAAACGTATGGAAGGAATCTACAAGTGTTAGCAGAAAAAAAAAGCTACACAACAAACCTCTTCGCATATCTTCATGTTTTTGGTAAGCAGATAGAAAATCTGCCTTATTCCTGATCATTAATTGCAGTTACAACATTACTTGACTTGAACAGTTTCATTGATACCATCTGAAGAAATTTTGAACCCATAACC
>JAHPZR010032318.1:0-7500 GCA_019787425.1 Platygyra sinensis | reverse complement strand
TCAATACAAACCAGTTACATTAAACAAATTAAATTGTTCTTGCGTTCGGTCTGTACTTACGACCTCGGTCAAGATTCTTCCATACAGACCGACTTAGCTCGGTAAATAAGAGTATTGATCATCATCTACTAACCTGGGTGCCAGAGGTTTTTTTTCTCTTTGGAAGCGACAGAATTAAGCGGCGCGAAGGCGAGTCGCGAAGTGGCGAGAAAAAAAATATTACGTACTCACAAAATGACCAGCTCCCAGATGGCTTGATAGCTCAGTTGGTAGAGCACTGCATCGGTATTATAGCACCAATCAAGGTTCCATTTTCGCGGGCCTTCCTTAAAGTCTTACCTGGCGTGTGACATGTCATTGCGTGACGTACAAACAACACACGCTTCGAACATGTTAGCACGGGACTCGGTAATTTTGCTCGTTTCGGCCACTAAGATGGTTAAAACTGACTTATTTACAAGCTCACGTGTACATTTTAGAAGGATAGAACCTAACAAATGCTTCATACTGTCAAGAGTTGCGATATTTCTACAAGAGCCATCCAGGTGCTGTTCAGATCGGTTCATCTCGTTCGACAAACACTGTTGAACGGAAGATAAGACGACTATTATTTTGAACAGAAAATATGGAGGAAACCCCACATACGGCCACTGGATTTACAAGGTGAGCCTATCAGTATTGATTTTAATTTAATGGGATGCTAACAACTAAGATTTGTTTTTAATGTTGGGTTCGACAGTGGAGACTCTAATTAGATTATTTGCACTTGTTGACACCTTGAGGTAGCGATTTTCCCGAAATAGACAGGAGTACCCAACGACACTTTAACTGGAAATTTCAGATGTGACTTCCCAAGCACGAATGCTGTGCTCCCACGTCAATTACCATTAATAATTAACTTTCCTGGGGAAAAAATATCCGCTCTTCACTCCTAGCAAGGTCGAGTATAATTTATAAAACTCCCAGCCAGCCATGATGAAAATTTTGAATACCGAGCTAGAAAAAAGGCAATTAGCAGAGTAGCCAGCCAGCTTTAAAGGGTAACGTTTGAAATGCCAGCCAGGCACTTACAGGCAAGAAAAATTGTTCTGGCCAGCGTATTTACCTGGATTAAAAACAAACGCATTGTTTAGGACCATTATTCAACAGCCTATCGTCTGTTGACTATAATTACTATTACCACCACGACATAATCTGCACGTTGATAAAAAAACAATACAAGTTACCATTTATATCGATCGTAAGAGGATCGGACAACGTCCCTCCCAGCACAGGCCAAGAACATTGTTTTCCGATACTTCTGATGGCTTCCAGGTTCAGAATACGTGTGACAGTTTGACACCTCACATTCTGAGATCTAAAATGATTCACATAAGATCCCTCTGCTCCCTCTTGACATTCAGATCAAACTTGCTTTCACTGAAGAAATGTTTGTTATCGAATTTCTACCATATAGTAGCATGAGGAAAATGAGCAAAAAAAAGTATTAAACTCCTTTGCTAATACATATCGACCTAACTTCTACATTCCTACTCCCCAATAATGATTGCAATTTCAATAACAACAACACACTCATATGTTTACTCCAATTTAGTAATTTACAATTATTTGTTATAATTGTTTGAAAAGTTCCCTGAAAATTAAAAAATGTCAGGGAGCTGGTTTAGTATTGCAATCGGTGTGATCAGTAACATCACGTTTACCTTAAAAGTATTGACCCAGTCTTTCTTTTTCTTTGGATGACTGTCCAGCCTGTCTTCGCTCAGCTTCCCTCTCTGTAATTGGGAGATAAAAGAGTGTAAATCAAATTTGAATTTTTACCAAGAAATTAATAAAAATAAACCTTTATAATACATACCTTAAGTGTTAATGACTGCATTCCTGTCCATTTTGCTGATCCATGCCTTGCCCAAGACTGCAAAGCAATGTCAACACAAATTTCACAAATTTATAACCAGAAAGTTAAAAAACCAAAGTCAATCATATTCTCCTGAAAGTAAATTGCAAGTTTTCGCAGTAAAGACCCATTGTGGAGATGTTAAAGGTCATTCACCGTAAAAGTTTCACACAGCTTAGTGCAAAGTTTCGCAGCAAAGACCCATTGTGGAGATGTTAAAGGTCATTCACCGTAAAAGTTTCACACAGTTAAGTGCAAAGTTTCGCAGCAAAGACCCATTGTGGAGATGTTAAAGGTCATTCACCGTAAAAGTTTCACACAGTTAAGTGCAAAGTTTCGCAGCAAAGACCCATTGTGGAGATGTTAAAGGTCATTCACCGTAAAAGTTTCACACAGTTAAGTGCAAAGTTTCGCAGCAAAGACCATTGTGGAGATGTTAAAGGTCATTCACCGTAAAAGTTTCACACAGTTAAGTGCAAAGTTTCGCAGCAAAGACCCATTGTGGAGATGTTAAAGGTCATTCACCGTAAAAGTTTCACACAGTTAAGTGCAAAGTTTCGCAGCAAAGACCCATTGTGGAGATGTTAAAGGTCATTCACCGTAAAAGTTTCACACAGTTTAAAGTGCGAAGTTTCGCAGCAAAGACCCATTGTGGAATTTAAAGGCCGTTCACGGAAAAAAGCAGCATCATTACGTCTAGAGATTGCGTGGACAAAATGTATCAATCAGATCAATATACACTGGACGGTCAGCACAAAAGATTCACAAACTTAATCTTGTGGTTGCATCTACAATTTGCTCTTCTCCTCTTGAGTACCAGTCCATGAATCGGTAACGTTTGCAGTATCCTCCGCTGTACTTCTAATAGTTCACGCTATTAATTTTTCACCTGAAAAATGATAGGTCTATAGAAAATGTAACTTTAGTTCTATAAAGAACACGAGCGGACTTCAGTAAAGAAACCGATGGAAACAATACCTAAGCTGGCAAAAAACAATCATTTCAATATCTCGTTTTGTCCAAGACGCGACAGATGTGTTTTAGTAGCTCATGCTCGACGCGACCAGGATCGAATTTTACTGGCCATTAAAATTATAGACGTGAAATTACACTTGGAAGTAAGATCCCTGTAGATGAATAGACTGACAACTTCGAAAAACTCTTCCAAGTTCGGAAACTTAGCAGACCTTTTCTAGTCTTGCTTATCACTGAAGCTGAACTTTCCCGTGGGTTTGAAATACAATACAGTATTGCAGTGGCGAATACAGTTTGAAAACTGCGCCGCCCGGCTTTTCCGACGCACAGTGCTTAACATTGACAATGTTAAATATACAGACTCATTCAGCTGGGTCAACTCCAAAGTAGTTCTTACCTGAACCTTTGAATTAATCAGCGAAGTCCTCAGAGTTCTCTGGCAGCCAAACCCCTCAACTGGTCGATAAGCAAATCCTCACCGCGCTTTCTAGAAACCGACCGTTGGACACAATGTTTTAGTTATTAAATATTACGAGGTTACCGGAGTCTTAACGGGCTTCAGATAATAAAGAGCAAAATATATGTTGATAGACTGCATGTACCAAAAACGTAATTACCAGATAGCCAGTTGTATCTAGGTAGAATGTGAGAGCCATGATGATTTTCAGCGACCAGATCAACGGTTTACATACAACTGAAAGTTGGGAAAAGGGAGCATCAAGGGATCGGGAAACTGATCCAATTTCACTCAATAAATGACAGCAGAACAGACCACTATAATTTGCTGGTAAATAAATTTTAATATTAAACAAACTAACATTATATTGTAACCATTTTTCAAACAAAAGGTCAAGAAGTCAGAGTGTCGAGTTGCACACCTCTGTCATTTCATAGTGATCGCATCTGAATGTAATTTTCATCCAGAATTAATCGGTAAAACCAAAATGCAAGCTATTTTTGTGGACAAATTTTTTTTCCAGCTAGCTATCTCTCGATGAGGCTGAATTCTCAGCAAGATTCTGTTCACTGCTAAGATTCCCAGCCAGCTCAACTTTGATGTGCAGAGCGGATATTTTGCGGAGCGGATCCGACGGGTACTCCTGAATAGAGCGGGCATTTTCTGCGCAGTAATTAAAAGCCCCAAACTGATCTTTATATCCTTGAAAAGAAGAGCATTTCCACTAATCACAACTTAAATCTCAAGTGATTCGGAGTTATACCGCATAGGGAAAACTCGTCTTGAAAAAATGCTCCAAAACTAGATTTTGAAACCATGAGATATTGGTGGTTTTTAAACACGCCCTGTGAATTCAAATTTAGATGAAAATTCCTGGTTTTCGGCTTAATAACTTTCCAATACCTCCCATCCAAATATACGAAAAAGAAAAAAACGCGAACTTGCTTTTGCACTTTTCAGGAGCGAAGTTCTTGTGTTGATACTCGGCGCACTAATGTCCGCCATATTTGAAGTGGTCGGCAGGTTGTACAGTTTTTGCGAATTTTCTGGAAAAAAAAGTAGATCTAAGCAAAATAATTATACCACGTTTATAAGCTCATCATGAGTTATCTTTGAGCGAAATATGAGGGTAGTCATTTTTTGGACGATGTGCCACCACTCACTCGGTCACGAAAAAAGGCGCTCTTAAGTACCAATAGAAACTAGAAAAATTACAACTTTAGGATGATGGCAGACAAGTTTACAATAGTATTAAAGCATTAACGTATGATATCAGATATAATCATTGAATAAACTAATAATGTGAATTTAATCAGCTGGCAATTTCCTTGTCTTGCATTATCTATTATCTATTAAACGGCACAACACTTTCAAAGTACCTTATCAGTATAATTATGCAACAGTTGGACGAACTGCTTACAATTTAAAAATATGTGGATAATGGTGCCTCGGACATCCAGAGACTTCCACATTCAGGGTCTCCCTGGGTTAGCATTATCAGCTTTTGAAAAAACTGAGGCAAGGTTGAGAACGGCTTGTGTAATGTAAGGAACCTGATCAGGGCTTAAACCTGGACTGTTTGGTTAGAGTCCAGTGCACTAACCATTAGGCCCTGTTCCTTCCAATAGAATAACAATACTACTTTCATAGTAAACTATAAAGATGAAGGCCTGTATAGTACTGGTAAGTCACTTAAGGCTCCCTTCTCAGGTTCTTTTGCCAGGCAGGTTCTGGAGTGGTATTATATTGTGGGTCCTGTACTTGGTTGCATTGTTGTATTTGCTGTAGGCTGGTGCATTTGCAAGCATCGAAGAGCAGGTAAAGACAATAAGTAAATAACAGTGTTTTATAGTCAATTATGCTGATTTTCAAAACACCTTTTAAGCTTAGCCTAACGAATAAATAATTATTGTTGTCTGCTAATATATATAGCTACACCAAATAGCAGAAAGAGCAAGTTTTAGAGCGTGCATGTTCTTCCTAATAATGTCTTTGGGAACTATATTTAGTGATATTTGTTGTTATAGTTAAACCCATCATATCTTTTTACTGTGGGTCGGTCCGTCAGTCCATCATTCTGAGGGTGTCAATGGGGTTAACTGTTTAGCGTATAAAGATGCCTTTTGGCTGTTGTAGCGGTATAAACAACAAAATATTAACTGACTAACGTATAAACGAAGATCGACCTTTTAGCGTATGCGGTACTTAATGACTAAAGAGTGCAGACTTTCTGGATGAATAACAAAATTTTTTGGGTAAAAATGTAAACTTTAGTTTACTTTGACCTCGTCTAACACTTCTGGAGACTTTTTGTACCCACTATTTTGCTGTGTGTTGCGTGTCCTGTTAGAGATGGCATGACTAGCCTTGCTCTCTCTCATCTCATTTGGTGACATGCTCAGAGCCTGCGTTCTGTCTGCGGTTTTGGTTACCAGTCCCAGGCTTCTCTCTCCACTTTGCAAGAACTGACAGACCTCTCAAACATGATCAAACATGGCAGCCATAAGTGCTCTTAGTTTCTATTGAAACTCACAAGTTATCGAAAGTTTTCGTTCCAGAATTTCTTTTCGTGATGAGTTAAACAGCTTAGAATACTTTCAAACGCCACATTGAGAGTTTTCTCGGCGTGAAAGAGAGAGCTCGTAGTAATAACTTGCTTCAAGCTCAAATTGTTTCATTTGGTGAGGTCAGCCACGGGAGGACATGCTGTGCCTCATACGCTGACCACTCGACATGGGAGGCAAATTAGAGCAGTTTTTAGACTGGACTTGTAAGCTAGAAGATATAATTGTACAAAGGACCTCATAGCAGACCACGAAACTTTGAGCAGAGTCTGAACACTTACAATTATTTAACTAACGTTTACTGTGTTGTGACCCCTAGAATTACATGCAGATTACATCAGAAACATTCTACAAGAATAGAACAAACCACAACTTGTGATCTGTATTACCTGCTTTAGTTGGCCTGTTTGTTTCTTTAAAAATTAAATCTGGTTTCCTCAAAAGCATTATTAATATAGAATTTGTTTTCAGTTCAGAACTTACATGTACGCACAAGTGAAGGCTAATTGTGGATCATTTTGCAGAAAAAAAGAAAGAATATGTGACCCATATGTGACATTCGAGAAATTATTCTTAATATTCAGTATGCGTCTTTGGCCATAAATGGTCATAAAGGTCTTCAACATCGCTCATACACGTAGGAGTCCAAAAGAGATCAACCGAGCACTAATTGTACAATAAATCGTAGGCCCCGTCTCCTGCATCTTCGATGTTATGGTTAGCAGGGGACATAAAAGAACCCACACGCTTGTCGTAAAGAGTAGGGCATGAAATTCCCGGTGTTGTGATCTAGCTGTTGTTGTTATACTGAGGGTTGGGGTACGAAATGCTCGAAGATATTAGATACGATAAAGCTACTCTAAAATCCGAAGATAAATAAAGTATTCACTCACTTCACCTGCTCACTCACAGGTCATGTACAGTGAAGAAAATTAGGTCATTTTACTGATTTCATTTCAGTCATAGCTTACTTTGCTTTAAATTAATCATATAAATTAACTAAGCTCTTTTGTTGCTGTTAACTGACTAAATCCATTTTTTTTCTAACAGTTTTAATTACATGTACTGACTAAATGGCCATTTTATAGCTGTTTACTGACCAGAACCATACCCCATTGACACCCTCCATTCTGTCAATCTGTCAGTCGGTCGGTTGGTCACTCAGTAGGTAGGAATACCATCAGGCCATACCTTATCCCCGGTTTCTGCAGCATGAAGTGACTAGGAGTATTTTTCACTCCCGCCTAAATGGGATAGTAGTCCATGGCAGAGTTACCACCAGCATTATCTTTGTCAGTGCCCATTTATACACCTGGGTGGAGCATTACACCATTAGAGTAAAGTGTCTTGCCCAAGAGCACATCACATTGTCTCCAACCAGGGCTTGAACCCAGATTGCTTGATCCGGAGACAACCACGCTAACCCTGAGGCAACCATGCCACTTCATCTTGGTCACCTCTCTTTAAAGTCTATATTATAATTATAGCTCTTGCATTTATTAAACCTTGTTTTATTTGTTTGTTTGTTTCTTTTTTCTTTCTTTCATACATCTGTATCTTTTGTTATCTTTCACTGGGTAAATACAGCTGCGGCAGAACTGTAAGTC
>JAHPZR010032315.1:42500-53994 GCA_019787425.1 Platygyra sinensis | reverse complement strand
CCGAAGAAATTTGAAAAATGAGCTTTATTTCTCCGGTTCGGCCTTCGTCCACACTAACCCGTCACGAAAATGAAGCTTGTTGAAAACACTCTTCAAACCGGAGGAATTTGAAAAACTCCAGGTTTTGCGTAAGTGTGGACAGAAAACAGCTTTTCGAACACAACGACATCGCGATAGTAAGGTGGTTTTTCCTGCCCGCGTACAAATCTAAATGATCTGTTTTTGATGTGTTTTCAAATCCTCCGACGGACTGGGCTCTTAGCGTACATCATTTTTGCTGCGATCCAGATGTATCTATTCCTACGTTGTCTATGACTGGTTAAAGTTTGATTTTAAATTTCCGCGTCCTACCAACCATCACTGATCTTCGTGAATCTCCGATTCGCTCCGACGAAGGGCTACCGCTCGAAACATCAGCTCCCGAATCTCTTTACGGCGGCCAATTCACAATATCAACCCAGTTGATAACTGAAACCAAATTGTCGGTTGAGTTAGTCATAGTGTGGAGTGTCCCAGATCAAATTCCTGTCGTTTCTCGAACGAGGGATCAATTGGAAATTTATACCTGGTATAACCTTGAAGGAAATACGTTATTAGCATTGACGGATATTTATTACTTTGAGCTATTACCTGACAAGGGTTTCACAGAAAAGAAACGAGATAATAATATGTTCTATTTGAACGACTCGTTGCAGATTTTGTGCTCATCTTAAGATGTCAAACAACACTGAAATGTTGGCACCATTCCTTCCAAAGATCATGGATGGTTTACTAACCATGGCAACGCAATCAACAGATGATGTACTCGCGCTGGTCTTAGAGTCTCTAAGGATTGTTATGTCGGTAAGATGACTGCAGCTCCAGCCTCGCGCTCGGGCCTTTTCCCTGAGAAGTTGTGAAGGGTGGGTGGGAAAAGCCCTGGAAACGAAGTTGCTGCTGCTTGTGATTGGCTTTTGCTATTACTGATCGTCATATGCCGTCAAGGAAATGTAGAGGGCAGGAGCAATGGCAGTGGAAAATGTGGCTAGAGACTTCACAACTTTACAATCTTCCTTTCCCCCAATTATTCCTCGCCCGTTTGTTTTTCTTTGTCTTTTCTTTTCTCTCGTCAACTTTCCACTACACGAACATCCTGACATGTTTACAAACCCTCTTTTGATCAGAGCTACAGGTCATTATTTTCTAGTTCTTCAATCTATATCTGGTTTATTTGCAGGTTAATAAAGAATTTACAACGTCTTGTGAAGGAAGAATATCACCGCTAACAATAGCGCTCTTTATCAAATATGCTCATGGTGAGAAAATAATTAGAATTCATTTAGTGAGTTAATTGATTAATACATAAACGAATACGTTGAACTAAACACCAGGCCCCAGCTGTTCGAAGACTGCATAACGCTATTCACCTGGGGAAATCGCTATCCAGTGGATAAGTGTTAACAAAACAAACCACGTTATCCACTGGATAGTGATTTATCTGCTGGATAACGTTATCCACCTTTCAAACAACCCGGGTCTGGTTTAGACAGTTAGGAACTTGGCAACAGAGATGGTGGCAAATATATTTAAAGTTCCTAGAACAAGTCAAATTCTAGTTGGTTGGCAAAGGATCACGTTCGGTCACTGTCACTCGGGTTTTTGCTTAATGGAGCAATACAATGATTTAAAAATTGCTTCTGTTTTGCGGTCTATAATAAAAGTAATAATAAATCTCCTTTAATTGAAAGTTGGGTAAGCTATAAAAAATTTACGAGATAGTAATAATAAACCCGGTAAACCAAACAGGGTTACACGTAAGATTAGAGAAGATTCAAACGGATAGTGAACTGTGAACTATCAAAAATTATGTTTATGTTTCGAGTTGCGCCATTTATGATTGACCAGGCAGAACACGACCTTATTCTCTGCCTTTGGCTGTATGGGTCACTTCAACCAAATCAGACAAGCCTCATGGTTGCCCTGAAAACTGATGGCTGCGTTTCTTTTAGACGCTGCTCTTATTCCACTAATAGAAGATTTGTTCAAAGAACTTGCAATGATAGAAGCTTGCAACAAGGTAAGGAAGGAAAGGTGTGAACTGTGGCATTATTCTCACTGCGAATCGGCTGTGCACAATTCTATCAGCTCCTGTCGCCTCAGTGGGTGGTGCTTGATTTCCCTAAGTCCCCGAAGGGCATCCCTTGATTGTATAATTATAGGCGCATTTGCTCAGATGTTCTGTCTCTTTCGCCAAGTTAGACGCGCAGTCGTAAGCTGCATCTAAAATGTTTTATCCATTTACCTCCCCTCCAGGGACGCGTATTTATTTTGCGTATCTCTGCTGTGTGATTTTCTGATTAGGCTAAATCTTGCCTCCCATATCTTAGCTTTGCCTGGATACTAAGCTCTTATTTTCGCAGTGAGAATGATTTTCCAACGAAATCACAAGTTTTGTTGGAAAGCGCAAGAAAATTGGCGCAGGCAATATCACGATTTAGCTTGGTTTGTCAAAATGTCATTATCTGTACTGTGATTGGCTAGAGCAGGTAAATCACGTGACAAGTTGCTCTCCATAACTCACAAAAAGTTGGTTCTATTGCACTTTTTTAGCTTTTACAGCAGAGGTTTCTGCCGACATTAATCAGTATATTCCAGGCTCCGCCAGAGAAGACTCCATTAGGAATTAATGCTGTGAGTAAAACAGACCATTTTATTTGAAGTCAGTAGTGAACAACGTAAGTGTCAACACCGGACTGCTTTTTCACAATATCTATTAATTGACCGACCACTCCATTTTCCAAAATTTCTGAAATCTTCAGTCTATTGTATTTCTGTCCTTCTTTTTTCGCACGAGCCTTGTTTTGAAACGTAGTAACAGTATTTTGAGGCTTTACTTAAGTTTTCTGTTCTCTGTCGACGCTTGATTTTGTGCAACTTTTTTGCCCCTCCCCTAATAAAGAAACAGAGTAAACAAAACATGTTGCTTTATATTTGAAAAGATTTTCGTCTCAAAGTTAGCGACATGATTGTAAAAATCAAGCAATATCGTAGAGTTTTTCACTTGTTGTTTTTTGGTGACTTGAAATGAAACGATAAACTATGTTATCGTGTACAAAACCGGAACAATTTTCCTTTTCCTTGCATGTAAATGCAATGAAATTTAAACCACGATGGTCAGATCTATGTCTCCAGATAGTATTGTGTTTTCATCTGTTATTTTGTGTGAACCCACCAGATTGTGTGATATTGTCTCCTCTACCAAGCTCCTCACATGTTTTCTCATTCATATTTTTTATCTTGGCAGGTCTGCATGGATATATTGTGTAACATCATTCGGTGTACCCAGCCCCCTCTCTCGGAACCGCTTCTTAACTCTGTATTTCCTGTTGTCGTCAATACAATACTCGCGTCAGATGATAATTCTGTGTTGCAGGTACAAACATGGATACAGGGGTCATTATCTCGCACAATTATTGCATTATTATGGAGCTAGACTCAGTCACTGAACTCGCCCTTTCCCTCCCAATATAGAGGTTGAATCCTAATGATGTTAATAATCAACCTTATTTAATGAATGTGACACTTAACAGCAAAGGCCACAAACCTGTGGCCCTCGTTTATCGAATTGGAATTTGGAGTGTTGATTTTTGTGGAGGGAGGAAAACCAGAGAACCCGGAGAAAAACCCTCGGTGCAGGGACAAGAACCAACAGCAAAACTCAACCCACATGTGAGGTTGTGGTTTCCTCAGAAGATTTCTACACTTTTCCTTTTTGTTCATAAACGTTTCTTACTGAAGTTTCTTGACGGGTACTTCGGGCAACATAAGTCGTTAATTAGTTTCCAGTTAACACTGAACTCTCCTCAGTGACTATTTCCTGACAAACCTTTTCCTTTTAAAACGGGGGCAGTAACCAGGATAACAAATCATCTTGTGTAAAAGCGTAATTTACTTTTTACTATTTTTTTTTTCACACCTCCTTTTTGCTTACATGCCTCAATCTTCTCGCATTTTTACAATTTAATTTTCGAAGGCTTTGGATTGGAGACTGAAAGCTCGCAATTTTTTTTAAAAAATTCTGAGCCAGAGAACAATTTTACACAAGAAAACCTTTCTCGTCGAATTTAATCCTGGCACCTCGTCAGAAACCATGATCTTTTGAGGTATGTCGACTTAGAATTTTCTTTCTGTTTTATAATGTAGGGCGGTGGACAATGTCTCAGAGCGTTTGTCTATGTTTCACCGGAACAGTTGATTGCTTGGTGAGTAACCGTGTTATTAAAAAATAAGTCCAAGCATTTTTTTTTTTACAAATGCTGAGTAACGCTATAGAACATAAATATATCAAGACCGAATGTTGAGGAACCGTCATTTCAAGATAGAGGTTTCATTTTTCGAGACTATAACGAGCATATTTTCTTGTTATCAACTCTTTCTAAATAAGCATTTTGTCCTTTATTTTTTCGTTTTTCCAGGCGCGATCCTCAAGGAAACAGTGCAATCTCTTACATTGTCCGAGCAACTTCACACCTTCTCGACCCCAGGGCGCCAGAGTTCACGGCCTCTTTCGTTGGTAGATTGGTAACTACAATGATTAAAAAGGTTAGTGATATAATCATTTAGCCAATCTGAATAAGTTTGTACCTCTCCTCCCTTAAAAAAAATCAACGTCACGTCCGGTCTTCATGATCAGTTTGGAGCAAAAATGTGCAACTCGCAACTCGCACTCGCACGTGATCAGGTCGTGCTCCCTGAAACCGCGGCAAATTTATGAGCCAGCCGGCGTAAAACAAACGATTTCTTCGCAGTTTTTTCTAGTTTTGAGTTGGGAGGTGTAACAAAATACGTAATGACTGGCCCCGCGGGAAACAATGAGTTTTGTTTCCCCTCAAGTGACCTCAAGGAGGGCCTCGGGGAAACAAAAGTGACTGTTTCCCACGGGGTCAGTCATTAAGTGCTTATCAGTTAGCTGCTTTTTATAACCTGGTAGGTGTACCGTAGGTGTGTCGGCCGTTTTGTTTCGTTTTGTGTTTTCTAATCCGCCGCATTTCGCGCTTGGAAAAAAGCGCTCTTATTGCAGGTTAAGCTTTTCAAACCACCCGTTGTACACTGAAATATTTCGATAGTTCAGAAAACATTTCTACCAACGGGAGTTGGTTAGTCTTTTGAGTCGAATGAAGATATCGCTGCACACGAATTTGTAAACACTTTGTGAAGAGTGCTGCCCACCTTTGATTAGTGCCCTGTTGTTTAATAACTCTATCACGCCTTGGGATTTACCGTACTCATTCAACCGTTTGATTGACAGCAACTGAAATCTGCGAAGAGACTCAAGTATTCCCAAAGCTGAATATGTTGACCAATCACATCCGACTAGTTCTAGACATGCAAATTATTTTGCCGCCCTGAGAACTGCAAGTACATGTCGCGAAAGACAATGGCATTCTGCGCGATGTTAGCACGGGATAGCAAAAGTGTTCTTTCCCATTTTTATGGCAGATTGGAAGTAACCTTGGTGACAATCTCGACTTATTATTAAGAGGAGTCCTTAGCAAACTTCAACAGGCGGAAACGTTAAGCATAATTCAGGTAAATCATAGTTATACGTTGTACAACACTTGTTTTATTGGAATCCTTGTTAGTGAACCTACTATTCGTTTTACGTGTTTCGTTTCTAGGGTCGGGTTGTTCAAAGCACGATTAAGCTAATCCAGGATTAGCGTTATTTTTTTTCAGTTTTGTAACTTTTTAGTGAAGTTTTCTGTAAATTTTTTTGCCTTCAATTCTGGTTTTGACTAATTTCAAATGCAAGGGAACATGGACAGTGAAAACGCTTTTATTCAAGAGAAATTGAAACTCTGATTAAGTTTTCATCCTGGATTAGCGTTAATCGGCTTTCGAACAACTGGGTCCAGAATTTCATTTTCAACCAAGTTATGGTGAGCTTCGTCACGGTTTCAAGTTCTTCGCTTGTAATCCGTGTTAATCTTCTCCATCCTTACCCATCCTTGTTCCATTGTGATTTATTATTATCTCTTTGGTGTTTTACTATCTTAGTAAACTATTATTTTCAGGTTTCCTTCAATTTAAAGGTAATTTTGTACGTGGCAAAATAACTCAAAATACGGCGTGACTAAGCATCGGCATTTAGTCCTAATGCTTCTGTTGATCTGCTTTCACAGTCGCTGGTCCTTTCATTTCTCCACCTGATGAACAGTCAGCTACAGATCACGCTTGACTTTCTGAGTGGTGTTCCTGACCCGACAGGCAAGTCAGCGCTGGAATACGTTGTAAAGATATGGTGCGCGAGGCAACCGGAATTCTTTGGTGTTTACGACAGTAAAGTGAGGTAATACATACATTAAAAGAAGAGTCCTAGTGCTTGTAGTACACCGTCTGTCAGATTGAACTCATAATTTATAATATTTTCACAGGAAAGCTCTCTCATCCGTGGTGATATACGGAGAGGTCCGGAACCAAAATAACATTAAATTGTCAAGAATCAGTACACAAATTACAAATCAACTCGGATTAATACAGTAATTGACGCGTAGAAGTGAAGAAGAGCTACTAACTCAACATCAGTGAGAATAGAATGCGAACTTCGCTTCCATCTAGACACTCCCATTTCGATATATTAAAATTCAGCCTAACACAGTAGACCTTAGTACGAGGCTCTGGAGAATAAACCCCGCGAACTCTGTAGTTATTCCCCAGAGCCTCGTGCTAAGGTATATTGTTTTAGGCTAAATTTTAGTATATCGAAATCAGTCGATTTTAAGCTAAGTGAAGCGTTACTCACGCTAACCGGAGTGCTGTTCGTTCAGGCTAATCAAAGTGGTGTTTACGCTAACTGGAGAACTGTTTAGCCTAACCAAGTTGTATTTAGGTTAACCGGAGTACATTGTAGTGTGGTGCAATTCCTGTATTTAGCCGCTAGTCTTAAAATTTCGAGTCACAACGAGGCGAAGAAAAAGACCGCGAAGAACTTTGAGAAAGGCTTCTTTCTACTAACCTGTGATTACCTATTTCGGAGATTAGGTATATTGTTATTTTTTTGTGTTTTACAGCACGATGGCTCTTTGTAATGTTCTACAGTTCTTCGTTAACACTGGCGATAAAAGACTCTCGAGTATCATCGTCAAAGGAGAGAGGATTTTCCCACAGGATGAAGGTAATAAACAGTCTCAGAGCATTAAATTAAACTATATTGGAACTCCGCCATACAGTCACGTCATTAATATGGTCACCTCGCTATCACGGCTTTTTTTGTCCCCGCGAAACACCCTTTATGAGTGTGTAAAAAAGTTTGTGGCTCTCGGCATAAGAAAAATTCGACTCTATAAAACAAGTACATTCATTTTATTATAGGTCTATCAATTTTTGGAACAAACTACCAACGGATATCAAAAGCGTGGACTCATTGCATACTTTTAAAAGGAGGCTTTTAGATTTTTATGATAATAAAACAGTTTCGTATAATCTTTCAAGTAGTGAGGGCGTAAGTTAATGAAGCTATTTTAAATTAACTTGATTGTAAATAACATTATATTGATAATTATTATTATTTTATTATTATTTCTACGATAATCATTATTACTATTTTTTTAGATTTATTGGGGTTGAATATCAATTGGGACATCGTCCTGTATTCTGCTCCAGTTGCCGATGTTACTTTTTCTTTTCTTTTCTTCTTATTTTTAATAAATATTGTACAAGCAACAAATTCAATAAAGTAAATAACAATGGGAAATTATCCAGGAGTTCAAGTTTCGGATTTCGGACTTATTTATCGCGGTTTTTACGGTGGTACAGAAGTGGTGTGGCGTTATGACGTCTTTTCTGTTCGTAGATATTTCATTTCTACAGTGAGTTACGGTGAAAACCCCGCAATTCTTTTAATAGTTTGCCCAGTCATCATTGTCCGCTCTACTTGTGAAGAATTAGGCTGTATGTTTTCTGCTTCCAGGTTCTCCTCTCCTCGCAGCACCCCTTTTGAGGGAAGGGGGGGGGGGGACGTACTTTACAAAGTTTTATACAGAGAGGATCGGTGCCGAGATCCAACTTCTTACCCTGTTGTATACCATTTTGACAGAAAAGTTAGCACTTTTATATTCCTTTAACTTAAAACAGAAGCATATCAACAATGCTTCTGCTGAAAATCACGTACTTTCATAACCGACCCGTATTACGACTGAATAAATCGCCAAAAAGGGAAGTCTTGTCATATTCATGTTGTAATTAACAAGTTAAATGTTTCAGGTGCGTCTGTTTGGAAATGTTCAATTAAAGGCCTTTTAAATAAGTAAATGACATATTTCCCCACCCTTTCATATACCACAAATTGTTAACTCACTGGAAGCCTCAAGGTGGCACTATGCACACAGCGGTCAAACGGGGCGCGCGTGCGCAGTTCCCCCCAAAACTTTGGCTTAACAAAATCTTAAATTTTCGAAAATTTTCGCTTTCAAGCCCAAAGTTAAGACAGTCGCTGAAAAGTAAAGCTTTAAAACTTCGCATATGACCAGGACATTTAGTGATGGACCTCCTAAAGTCCTCCCAGCTTGTAATTTTCTCTCACAGTACTATTTTTATAACATTTTCCTACAGAAGTCTTGCAGGTTTTCTCTTCAAACTCTTACGAAGTTCGAGGCGGCGAAAACCGGAAGTGGCGTTGGATTTTTGCGTTTGACCGCTGTGTGGGCACTATGGCACTGTGGCACTCGATATCCACTTTTTATATTTTCGTGCACAATAAGTCTTTCTTAGATATCTTGCCAAATCTCAACAACAACAACAACAACAACAACAACAACAACAATAACCTTTATTCACATTATTTAGGTAGAAGAAAAAAAAAAAGAAAAAACGAACATTAGACCTTTATTTTTATGGTTTAGATTATTCCAAATTATTGTCGATACGTTTTGTCAGACTTAAACTTTGACTTTGTCTTTGTTGCAGGAATCCGAACAAGATCGAGAGCAGCGAAAGGTAAATATTACAGACATTCTTTTTTTTTCGAAGCAGGAAGAGAGTAATCTAATCTCACTTAAGTATCCTCTCAGCACTTCCATGATAAAGCTTGTTCGGTCAAGATGGCTGAATCTTGTCGTTCTTTTCACAGTGCTTCCCTCCACCCAGGTGTATAAATAGATACCGGCGAACGTTAATGCTGGGGGTAACCCTGCGATGGACTAGCATCCCATCCCAGAGGGGAGTAGAAGTACTCTCAGTCGCCACATGCTCTGGCGGAAACCGCCGGGGATAAGCTCTGGCCTGGTGGGCCATTTAGCCCGTATGGAGACTCTCTCCGTCTCGGTCCAAGAACACGCAAAAAGAGAACTTGTCCGATATCCAGCCATCGTGACCTCATACTTTGTCAATAACTCTTACTTAATGACCCCGAGCCACGGACCGCTCGGTCCGGAGTCCAGCACGCTAACCATTAATTCACCGTGTCTCCTATATTCAAGATGAAACAACAACAAATAATTATAAAGAGACAAAATAAAAAGAGAGGGATTATACCAGGATTATGATAGTGGTGGGCTGCGTTAGCATGGATTCCGAGACTGTTAAAAAATGGTCAATCAAATTGGAAATTCGCTTCAGAGCATTTTCTAAAATCTTAGGAGGACTTCGGTTTCTTTTGACATGTAATTATCGCGTAAAAGACTTTCAAAATATGCCACTATTTTACAAGGACATCCTCCTGTACTTCCATGAACTGAAGACTCTCTATGGATGCGATGTGGGAGATACAATCTTATTTATAATAAGGAAATTTGTATCGATGGTAAAACGTTTTTCTGGAAGGAATGGTTATTGAAAGGCATTAAAAGAATTGAAAATCTTTTAGATGAGAAGGGGCAAGTCCTGCCCTTTCCCGTCTTTCAGCGCAAATATCCGTTGAAGAAAACGTCCTTCCTGCACTATTTCCAAGTTATTTCCGCTATTCCAGGTCACCTCATGACAAAAGCAAAATCCAAAGATTCAACATCTGAAATTGTTAGTCACGGGGATCCGGAATCCTTCCGTCTAGTTGAAAATGTAAACATAAATTTGCTTAAGGCAAAGTCAAAAGACTTCTATTGGCTAATTATTCATCGCAAATATAATGATCAGCATTCAGGCCCAGGGTGATGGAATAAAAACTATTACAGAAAACAAAACAAACTGGGGAAAGATATTTAGATCGTTTCCGCCGTTCGAAAAGTATGCAAGGAAAACAAGTTAAGAGAATTCCACTTTAAATTCATTCACAGAGTTGTTGTGACAAGGAAGGAATTATTCCGATTTAAGGCATGCAAATCCAGATATGTAATTGCTGTTGTATTGGCGTGGGAAATCAGTACATCTGCATATTGATCGGCACCTTTTATTGAGTGGCCAAATCTCAAAGTGTTTAGCAATGGTTTGGTATATGAATAATTCTTAATTATCATGTTATAATGCTGGAAAATGATGTTTTCTTGGGTCATGTTCTCTAGCATCAAAGCTATACTCGAATTGCCGCTTTATACAAAGGGAATTGCAATTATAGGCTCATTCTCTTCTATGCAGCTATTATGTTTATAAAAGTAAAGCTCTCAAGTAACTCAATCACCTCTGATGTAGATAAAACCTTATAATGGTACAATAAGGGGAAATACTGTAAAAATATGCTAGTGCTAGTGTTAGTGTACACATGTGTATTGTTCTTCTTGTAAGTTAATGTAAAGTTACGTTATGCAGTTAGTTGTAGTGTATTAGCAGTTATTGTTATATTACTCATTGGTAATAGCCTTGGAGTAGGCATAGTGTTTATAGGACTCGTTGTGTGTTTGTTGATGTTTGCTTGTGTGTGTGCCTGCAATAAAAATGTTTTAGAAAAAAAAACAACAACAACAACATAATTAGTACAGGGTAAGGGAGAACTCGGAAATAGTCCGAGTCCCTGCTGGGGATTTGAACCCACGACCCTCCGTGATCTAGTCGGATGCTCTAACCACTGAGCTACTGGAGACGCTATGTTGAGCAAGGGTCAATTTGTGGATCTCGACTGGAACCACATCGCGCGGTTACACAGCCAAGTAATGACTGGCACACATGAACTCACTAACAACATCGCCACAGTCACATTAAAGCATATCAAGATGCTGCCAACCAACCTCCATAGTTAGTATGTTAAAGATTATTACAAACTGGATGCATTCGATAATGCAATTCGAGAGTTTTCATTGGCTAAGCCATCATGGTATATGAGCCATTATAACCATGATCTACAAAAATGTCGAGCGTATGCGTGAGTTTTTTTGGCCTTTTTGTTTTATTGTAGTCTGGTCTGGTTTTATATTTTGGAGGCGTTTTGATTAAAACAATTATTCACTCGCGCTGTTGGATATGAGATGATTATAGCCAACTCGGCGCTACGCGTCTCGTTGGCTAATCTATCATCTCATATCCAACGCGCGCTCATGGAATAATTGTTAATGAAACAACAACAACATGATATAAAAGGTAAGGAGAACTG
>JAHPZR010032315.1:32500-40000 GCA_019787425.1 Platygyra sinensis | reverse complement strand
CAGACATGCCGCTTGTATGGGCCTCCGTTCATGTGCTTTTAAAAGTAGCCTGCTACGCTAGATGAAAACTAGGCTGGACAAAAATTACAAATCTATTCGCGGAAATGATGCCCATCTCAAAACGACTAGTAGTACTACCTGAAAAGAAAATCTCCCCATAACAGCTACAGTTACTTTATGGCTCTCTCCGGGCCAGGAGTCTCTCAACCATCCCTTTCTTGCGCCCTGTTAGTGTTCACAGCCTATATTCTCGTATTTTATTCCATCGTTGAACGCGCGGAGGGGATCGCAAGAGAACTGGACGCCAGCGCAGAACGGAAGACTTGACCGGGTGGGGGTGGGGACCTCAAACTCCACTCCCCACCCCTGCGTACCTCGCGCTCGCTGCGCGCGCTTTTTCTTTCTCGACCGCAAATAGTGGGGTGAACACTCTACCGCCGTGCCCCTCGGCTCAGCGGGAACTGACCCACCCCTCCTCTCATTGTTCATAAACAGTGATAGATGCAAATAGATGTTGATATAGCTGGGTATTGTTTATAAAATCGTAGACAATTCTTAGTATTGCTTATCATTAAACGCTAGTGATATACAGTCGCTAACTGCGCGATGTTCGCACGGAAATTGTCACGACCCTATTTTAGCTCTCAGTTTGCGAACTGAATAACATTATGACCGGGCGAACAGGCGAAAAGTGACCAATTTTGAACGACAGAACGGCGAAACGGTTTTGATTTTGCGCAAAGACCTCTCCCCAAACACTCACTCAGTATCAACTGGCGATCTTCACATTGCCGGGATTTCAAAGGGCTTTCCCACAACAGAGCTTTTGACAGCTGCCCAGATATAATTAACACTAAATATAAGAACTTGTTGTCTAGGTTTTGATGCGGATGATTTTGAGGACGAAGACGACGATGACCCAGAGATAAAGAACGATCCTATTTACTCCTTAGATTTACAGGTAATAAAACTCAATCGCACTTTAAATCTTTCCGTTTACAGAGTGAGCTTCTCATTTTAAAATGGTGAAAAAGATACGGCACTTAGATGTATGACACATGTCAACTTGTTAAATAATGATACTGGTGAACCAGCCTTCTGAACAATCGGTGCTTGAAATGCTACAATAGATTTACAAGTAGTTAATTATCTTTAATCTTTCCGCGCAGCTTTCGAGCTTCTCATAGACGACAAGTTGTGAAATACAAACAACGCTGGGGCTACATGACCGGAAGCTGGTCAAGTTTTTAAATACACTAAATGCCCGGCAGGGAGACTCTGAATTTTTTATTAAGTAAAACAACGTAAAGCGGACAATGTGAAAGGTGTCCCCAAGAGGAAGCAAACACGGGGCGCCCGCCCGCTTGGCAAGCGATACTCATTACCACTACGCCACCAAAACCCCAGGGGGGTACTCCCTATAATGCCTATACGGGGAGGCCTCCGCCCGAAAGGGGTACCTTTTTCAGGCTTTATGTATATAAAAGGGTAGGGATTTTACAAGTTAAGGTATATAAAAGGATAGGGAAATCGGTCATATAGGTATTTAAAAGGGCCTTTAATTATAATATTTCGAATAGACGCCCCTTATGGCTGTATCAGTTCAATTATTAAGCACTACATGAAAATGAGAACAAGAATTCCTAAAGTAGGTATGTGAAAGGGGTACCTTTTTTTCAATAAAAGGTATATAATAGGGATACATTTTCTGCCAAAATGGCCTCTTGATGGTATATAAAAGGGTAAGGGGTTGGACCTCGTAGCGGAGCCTCCCCGTGTTAAACTTTGTTAAGAATCCCCCCCCCCCCCCCACCTGGGCCTAAACCGTCCCGTCAGCCTTCGGAATTCGAAAGTATGTATCGTTACTCTTCCCAGTAGACCGCGACACCTACAAATTTTTGCCGCCTTCCAGAGTAACGTTTTTGATGCCGCGAGTTTGTTTCAAATCAATCACGTGGTACATTGAAATGCACCACGTGAGGGCATTTTTTCTGTGTGGCGTCATTAATTTTTCCGTACTACGTGATGTTCATTCACAACATGTTTATCTTCAAGAGGAAAGCTTACCGGGCGTTTGGGTCTAAAAAAAGACACTGCGAATTTGTCCTGATCATACTTTATCTTCAGCTGATAAACAGCGGCCATGCTGACAGTTCTATGGTAGACAAAAACCACGATAAGCTTTCCTCTTGAAGATAAACATGTTGTGAATGAACATCACGCCATACGAAAAAGTCATGACGCGACACACAAGAAAAATGCCCTCGCGTGGTGCATTTCAATGTACCACGTGATTGGTTTGAAACAAACTCGCGGCATCAAAAACATTGCTTTGAAGGCGGCAAAAAATTGGTAGGTGTGGCGGTCTACTGGGAAGAGTAATACCATTATTGGAAGATAATCGTAAACAGGCTAACCGGAGTGCTTTTTAAGAACGAAGTGACTACAAAAATATTTTGACTGCCCGTCATTTTAATAGCCTTGGGTTGGCCAGCTGCCGGTCATTTCGACACTTCGTACAAACAAACTGCTCTCAAAAACATGCTTGTAATCTCTCTTCATACCGACTGAGCGTGTACAGCACATGTTTGCGTTCAGAACTTCAGTCTAGTTCACACAGGAAAAAACACTTCTATTTTGGTTCCATTTTGAAGGTCGGATCTCACGGAGCTTACAAATAATGCCCATTGATTATGAAAATCCATTAATTGTGGTCCCATTTGTGTAACAGTGTTCGAAAAAACGAGATGAAACCATTTGAAAGTGAAAGTGATTGAAAATGAAACAAAAGGTCACAAAAGGCTATTATTAGAAATGGACATAGGCTTCTGAAATGGAATAAGCTATAAAACGCGCGTTATGTCATATAACAGTATTGATTGGTTAAAGATAGAAATTACTTTTCATTGCGTAACTTTTTGTCTTTTAAAAATTACTTTTGACATCATGCATGTAATTGTAGGGTTCATACGAGTGTTCTTGCTTCTTTTAATTTTCTTTTTGTACAGAATCATTTGATCAAGTTTCTTCAAACCTTCGCCCAGCAGGAGTGTTATCCCAGCTATTTTCAAGCACTGAACGCCCAGGAGCGACACACGCTATCAAAGATCGGAATACCTTCTTAAAAAGTCACAGGTTTTCCTATACGATTTATTAATTTATACGAATAGACGATTTTGAGGGAAAAAAACAGTGGAAGAAGAAAAGCCTGAGGAACTCCGCTCAGAACGCGCGCACTTGATGAAAGGCGGAGAAGCCAGTCTCCTCGCCAACAAATAATAATTTAAGGCTGGTGTGAAAAAGAAGGAAAGAGAAACATTTTCATATAGAATATTTGTACATAAGAAAAAAATGCAAGCAGGATTAAAGACAAGAAAGATGGGAAACCTCATGGTGTTCGGCAATACGCACAGGCGGTTAGTGTTAAAGGATGCATTCTGTTTTCGGCAGTCAAATGATGATTTGCCTTATTTTACAGTTTTGATTTAGTCGATTTGGTGTACTTATCTCTTTCTATGAAGCTACAGCAGCCCATGGTTTCAACGGCTCAAGGTAGTTTTTCGGTGATACAAGTTAAATTTCTGTCTAATCTTGTTCAAAAATATGCCGTAAAACGACTTGCAGCGACGAATGAAAATTCCGGCTTGCCAGGCATCCCATCCTCTCTGCATCATCGGGATGGCCAACACAACTACTAAAACTATTATTTGAAATTTGGTAGGATGAAAATATTGTAGATAGAGAGAACTTTCCAAATAAAGAAGCTTTTTTTTTTATAAACCACCGTATTGCGTTTTAGTCTGCTAGTGCTTTTCGTCTGCTGTATCCCAAGCTAAACAGTTACCGCCTTGATACAATGCCATGCACTGTGTTCATCAGCGAATGGTATTCCACTCCAAGGAAGAGTAAATGTTTCTGAACGGCTATTTAAAATTCTCCTTCAATAAATAGATAAATAGTCTCTTTTTCATTCACCAAAACAAAACTGCTATTTCTTCCAAGGCATGAGCATATTAAATCATTTAGCCAACTATATTCAGCGAAGTGATTTGCGCCAAAAGCCATTTCAAATCTGGACAATGAAAGAAAAGACGTCTGTTTTGATTTCAAGTCCAAAAAACATGAACGAAGCTGCTTAATGTGCGAGAAGCTGAAAATAATATTGTACCTGAGTATTTAAATTGCTCTTTTTCTGTTAGTGCATGGTACTGTAAAACACCATTTGTCGCGCCTGTAAGTCAACAGACGTCCAGAAAAGCCGTTGCATTGACACGTAAAAAGTGTTTGGAGGAATAAAAGAAAGCACTGCATTTTTACGATCCAACACACCTGCACTTTTGGCAGGATCACCGAGACGTTGCTATCTCACGTTAAGCTGTTTTGTCAATAAACATTGTACATAGCTCAGAGATTTGCTTTGATTGATGGTATTTTAAGTAGATTGCTATCTCTACCTTTAATTCCTCGTTTGATTGGCATTTTCCGATCTTGATAGAGATGTGACTCGCCCCGACTGAAACAGTTTTCCTTGTATTTGACATGTAATCTGCCCCTCCCATATCAGCCATGTGGAGTTCTCGCGGTGAATAACCGCGATGCCCCTGTTTACATACAGATCGCCCTTGGAACTTCCCATTGTAGCTTTCTCTTAAATTCACCGTCTGGATCGAGATTTGTGTCTAGTTAATCGATTTTTTCAGCAAAATTCGACGGAAGATGGCAACTGACGCGTCAAGTTGTGTGAAAGTGACAATGTTGTCGCCGATCTAGCCAATCAGCGCGCGCGGTGTTATATAGAAAGGAGTCGCTTTCTTCAGATGCTGTTACACAACTATAAACGCGCCACGTTTTCAAAGGAACTGGCTCTTTATACCTGTGATAATTGTACAATAGAAAATGAGCTCGAGTACATCGGTAAGTTCTATTTTGTTTTGTTATTAGTGGTTTAGGTTCGAGTTGGCATATACCTCTTGGTGATATTTATCTTGGGATTAATTTCAACCCTTCAACGACATACAAAGTATCCTCAATCTCGTTAGCATTGCTAAACCGTTGACATCTGAATTGTATGTGCTTGTTTGGATTAGCAAAGGAAATAATCACAGATGATACTCATTCAGGAATCTTCTCGCGCTACTCCAGTTTGATTAATATGGAAATACAGTAATGGAAACGTTACCTTTAACGAGCTCTCAATTTTTTGTGTCAACTTGTGCGTGCTTCTGTAAGCTTTGCTTTACTCACCGGAAGAGTTCTGATCCATGAAGTTAAATGGATTATTAACATGCAGTTGATCGTTTTCATGCAACCTTTTACCAACCTCACATAAACTTCCTTTCTCAGGTATCTTCTATTCCGGAAGGACAGGAGATAGTGAACCGAGTCTTCATCGGGGGCTTGGCTCGTGACGTAAGTTATACAAGTACATTTCAACTTTGTTGCCCTCATTTTGATTTGACTACGTTAATCCTTTGTTGTCTAGTTGATTTGCAATCTTTCCCCGTTATGCATTCTTGAAAAAAAATTTTGGTGTCAATTGCTCTCGCGAATACACGGATACATGTTGAAGCACTGCACTCTTCATAAAACGCGGCAAAGGCGGTAACCGAATAATTCTGTTTATCTGGCCTAAATTCAGATGAAAATGGTGAAACAAACTGCAGGGCTCTTTAAGTGAGCTACCGTGCAGACGCCAGGAAAAACGAAAAGTCAGTTTTAAGATCACTGTTCAAGTTTAATGAAGGGAAATGAACATACAAAGTCTTTCCGCGCATTACAGTGTACATTTCTCATTCCGTGATCTGTGTTCCACTTTGGACACGGAACTTTACAGGGGCGTTTCGCTGCCTTTGTATCTCTACCGGGTTTTTTAATCTGGCTGCAATTTTAAAGGGAAGTCAAAAGACTGCCGTGGTGTCGCCCGAGTGCAACTTCTGTCGCTGAATGAGTGTCCAATGAGACATCCGGTGCTTTACAACAGGTTGAATAACTTGTGAATTCAACAACTTTGATTTCTTAGACATTTGGCCCGAAAAAGCTGATCAAGCAAAACTGATCAAAGCAAAACACATTCATTATTTTAAGCAAACTAAGATAAAATTAGGTAATGGAAGTAAGGTGGTTGTTACGTTTTTCAGAAACGTGTTTTGCGTAGCCGCTGCGAAGGCGAGATCAAAGTTACCGTTGGGATGACGTAAAGAGATTTTTGACTATTGTAGTGGCATTAATTTAACATCTATAATTTGTCACTGTTATTACCCTATCCGTCAAGGTTTTATCACGGAGAATTATTTACGCTTGTCCAGATATAACGCATTTTTTGCGGGTTTTTTTGTAGACTAGTGAGTTGGAGTTGGAAAACTTCTTTGCCACGTATGGTGAGGTGATAGACGTTAGGATCGTCTGTGATCGCAGAACGGGCTGCAATAAAGGGTAGGTTTATTACTTTTGAATCTCTTTGTCGAGGAAACATGTTTCAGATTTTATTTTGAAATCTCGGAATCTGATCCCTGAGACGACCACACAACGAGGGAGCTAATCTAATGTAATTACTTCACCTAAATATAGTTCCGCTTGTAGTTTTGAGGTGTGAAGTCTCCAAGGCGCTAATGGCATTGGCTTGTCATCTACGTTTTGCACCTTTTTGTGAATCAATTTAATGCAATTACGTCTCACAAGATCTTTTACGAATATCTGGCAGTTTTATTCAAAGTTTCAGTAACAGACTTTAGAGTCGGTTGAGGTCATCGAAAAATCGGTTCATCAGAGATGACATGCTCAGATGCGATAAAAATGTTGGGAAGGTCTAGTTGAAGCCGTCAACCAAATACTCGAGATGCTGTAATACCGAACAGTACTCGTCACTGATTCATTAATTAAGAGAAAACAGTTGAAGTCGCCCTTCCTAATAAGTTTTCAGTCTTTGGTGTTTGGTCATTTGATTGCAAATCATTTTTGCTTCTGAAAATTAGAGACCTCGTGCAATGTTTGCTTTGCTTGTGTTGTCAGACCTTGAGCTAAAGGACGGGGATGAGCGTGTGTGCGCTGGCTTTCCTCTCTGCGATTTTTTTAACCTAAAATAAGGGGGGAGAGGGCATGCTCCTTCCACCCCTCCTCTAGATCTGCTATTGTTTGTACACAGGATCATCTTTCACTCAGAGAAGCAACCTCAGGAGTCTATCACGGCATATTGTGCCAAATTGCTGAGACTGTCCTTTTCTTAATAATTTTCTTTCAATCACGTCAGAGAGTCGACTTTCTCTTTATCGGCACATATCCTGTAGAAATTTTCTAGTACTGGATTTACTACTGGAGATCAAACTCAGAGAGCATGTGAGTGCAGACTGGGGCGGTAGATAGTCTATAGAGTTCTATACAGGGAGGTTCCACCCCAAGGCTCAACAACTTACTCTTTTGTATACCAGTTTGACTGAAAAGGGCATATAATTCAAGTTAGAAATCATTATTTTAGTTCCCTTCCCCTTCACCCCCTAAGGTGGC
>JAHPZR010032315.1:25000-27500 GCA_019787425.1 Platygyra sinensis | reverse complement strand
TGACGTGCTTTTCAAGAACACACTGATTAATCATTGGTAATGCATAATGTTATCAGAAATGGAAAGAACAGTTCCAAATAAGCTTACATGCAAATTTTCAGGTTTATATCTTTTAAGGGGGAATTTTTATGGACGTTAAAAATTAGAAGGATTTGTATGAAAAGAACTCGCTTTGCCCACCAGTCACGCTCCAGTGGTTTTCCATACAAATCCTTGTAATTTTGCAAGTTTTCAAGCTGCCATAAAATCTTTGCCTTTCGGTGTAAGGGCCTAGAAATTTCCCTTTTTCCTAATATTTTACCCCTCTTTCTATCTCCAATGGTTATGTGCCGGCAGCTTCTTTTGGTAGTGATTAATAACGGAAAAGGTTTCTGGAGGGCAAAGCTTCCTCGCTCCATACAAAACCTTCTAATTTTTGCAATATTCAAATCGTCATTAAATCTCAACCTTATACGGCATTGGTCTGAAAATTGGTGTCCTGGTTATTTAAAACATGCTCTTTCTAGCTCTGAAATTCATTTTGCTGTAGCTAAAAGTTTAGAAATTATCGGTCACGTGACCAACTGTTGCAAAAGGCCTATTGCTTTCTTTCTGGCCCGGCGTCTTCTCGCTTTTCCCAACGTCCGAAACTAAGGTCGTTTTTCGTGCAAAACAACAAAACAAGAAATTCAAGAACTCATTGGCGCCTTCAGATTTTGTCACGAAAGAAGTGGTGTGATTCTGATTGGATGATTTTGACAGCCAGACATTCCACAGTTGAGTGGGTTTTGCATTGTTAATTAGAGGGCGGAATGAAGAAAACAATAGCGTCCTTGCAGGCGTCCCTACCGTGATCCTCACGCGTCTGTTCTCGCGCTTCATGCGCTTGTCTTTCCCCTTTCCCTCCCTTCGGACGCCTGCCACGCAGGCTACAGAAAGATGTGATCATGTTTTCGGTTTCAAAGAAGCACTTGCGTTTTAACAACAAACTTATCCATGAGGTATTTTGTCTCGCGCTAAACGAGAGAAACTACATCTTGCAAGCGACGATCGAACTGTTTTTGCGTGGATACTTATGTCCAAAAAAGCGTGGGATTAAATAACATCTCCAGAGAATATATCAACAATCGTGAATGGACCATTAACAAAAACGATCGTCTATTCTTTGCCAATAAGCAATAGGTTCTATTGAGAACTAGTACCAGGTCCCCGCCGTGCAAAACTACGCATAGAACGCCTGTTTGAATGATCGAACATACGCAGACAATTTTGGTGATTTCCAACGTCTTTTGAGAGGTAAATCACCTTAAAACAACGCTTAAATTGTCGTAGAACGAAAGTAAGAAGCGAGTATTTCCTTGTTCTTTCCACAAATTTTACAATTTTGCCTGAATTATGCGGTTTTTGACAAATTATGCGAAAAGTTGCAATTTGAGGTCAATTATGCGAAATCGCAACATCGCAGAATATCAGAAGCCCTGTATCATCATTTTAGAGCTTTAAATATTCAGAAATATGAACACTCTACACGTAAAACAAATACAACAAACTCTGCCTTTGTAAAAAAAAAAAAGAAACTGGGATTAGCTCTAGCAGCTATGAGCCAGTCTTGGCTAACTAGTTTGGCACAGTGCTGTCAAAATTAGAATTACAGTGAAACCTGTATTAAGTGGGTGGACACCATCTTGAGTCCCTAAATTTTCATCCCACATTTACTGTAAAATTGACCTGCGTTTAACAGACACCTCTATTAAGCGGAGCAGCTAAGATTCCTTTAGCTTTGTCGTAGTGATGTCATTTTAAAACTATTCATTGACTGACTGGACATTGTGCTATGAGCAGCTTTTGATGTTTTACAACATTTCAAAAGGGTTAATAATGAACTATTATGGCACAACATTTTAGAACCTGTTTTGAGGGGACACCCTGTATTTAGCAGACACTAATAGGGATCGCAAGGATGTCCGCTTAATACAGGTTCCACTGTATATGCCTTATATCCCAGAGAAGCAAAGTTGAGGCAATTCTTCAGGGGGTGGGTGGGGGGAGGTTAGTGCGATTTAGTGGGCCCAAATCATTTCTTACTATTTTAATTTAAAGTCCTTGTGTGGGGTTTGGTATGTCAATGGCTATCATGTCCCTTTTTAAATTTTCTTTCATTTAATTTTTTTTTTTAATTTGAAAATGTACATTTGGTAGTTCTTTAGAGTTCCCTTTCATGCACAGCATTTTCTAACAGTCAAAAGTGGCTTTGCAGAAATTGCCTTGCATTGCAGTTAAACTTCTAGATTAGCTCTTGACAAATAATTGTACAGGAATTCCATCAGTTGATGTGGCACAAGTGATCTTTAGTGGTGTTTAGCTGGGCAGTTAATTGGCTGTGAGGACAATTTTGTCTTCCTGGTTTGACCAGGAGGAGGAAAGGTTTCTTTTCAGGGCTCAAAGTTAACAATCAACTGGTCGCATATGCGACTATATTTTTGGCTGTGCACCTAAAAAATCATGTGTGGTCGCACCACCG
>JAHPZR010032315.1:0-15000 GCA_019787425.1 Platygyra sinensis | reverse complement strand
GCAAATGAACCATGAAAGCTCAAGACAAAATCCCAAAGGATTAATTTTAATGATGAAATAAAAGGAAAAATAATTAGGAAACTTCCCTTTCAAAAACCAGATGTCGAAAGAAAACTGCAAAGCGCAGCTCATTGAAATCCAGTGAGCGACACCAGTGACCACGTGAAGAAATTACCATGAGGAAACTTAAGGCATGAGTCCAATCCCCACCTTGCTCCTGTGTAAAGCAAATCCTGAGAAATCCCCCACCCCCACAGGCGAACCGTGCCTTCAAATACCATAAAAATCCCGCACATTCCCCTACCTTGGCCCAGGGTGGGGGTCGGGATTTCAATTGATAAGTGCATAATGGTTTTATGTGCAGCTTGGAGCTAATTGGTACACAACTTTCAGATCAGTGTTTTAGTGGTTTTTTTTTTCTATGTAGGGACCGGTGTGTTACATTCAGCAGCCCTCAGTGGGGTATAATTTTATGGTATGTACACTGTTTTTGTGTTTTTGTTCCAAGTGTCCATATCTTTGAAAATGACAACATCCTTTTGATTCATTATGGGATGCCAAAATGGCTTCACACTAGCCATCTGACAGTGACTGACCAGGAAAACTAGATAGGAAAAGATTCCTTTTGAGGTCATAAACAGAAGGGCACAGCCTCAATAAGCCAAATACATTCTGTCAATATTGATCCAACGGAGTTAATTTTGGCATATATTATCTTTGTTGAAATGGATTAAGAACATTCAAACAAACAGTCAATTCACTTGAATATGTTTCTCTCAAACCTGTTTCATTTCTCCAGGAGGAACGTGCAATACATGTACCTGTTTTGCCCATAAAAAAGTAAAGAAAATCATAAATAGGCCATTGCAGAAACGTGAGAGGACCGGGAAAGAGTATGGTTGTTTTCCGTTTGTTTGAAAAACTAAGATATTCAAATAAAAGGTAAACTCAAATCTGAGAGTCTTTACCATGAGTAGAAGTATTTGAAGGAGGAAAATGGCAAAATAGCAGCTCTTCAAATATCACCCAAAATAGAGAGTTTGTATGGATTGGGTAGACAGGCCACAAAATTATAAGAGTTTGTATGCAATTTTGCAACTTCTGCATGGCTCCCATTTGGACAATTTTCAGCTGAAAACTCAAAAACTTGGCTGAGTAGCTTTTCATTCATTAACATTTCAGTTGAAGTGTTTAGATTTTCAATCTAATCAATATAAGAAACTCGCCCCAGTGCCCTCACGTTTCTGCATTGGGCCATGAGGGACTGGTTATCCATACCACCAAATTCTGAAGCGCTGAATAAATGAAATGTATGGCAGTACTAAGGAACTGAAACGTCTTTGAGCCAGGGGTCTCAATCAAAAAGGGCTGGACACTGGGCACAGGGGTTTCATTAAGTTTTTGTGCAGGAGGTCAGTGGGGTTTTTCAGCTGGGCATTTTTAGTTTTTCTTATGAAAGAAAGTAAGAAGAGAAGATGAAAACAGCCGGGAAAATTGATGGCTAAGTCTCATTCACAGCCGGTCAATTTGCCTGGTGCCCGCCCTTAATGGACCCCCTGTGGGAAAAGTGCCTGATTTGACCATCTAGGGGAATGTTTCTCTAAAAAGGTATTCAGTTCAAAAAAATTCTGCTCACATGTGAAGACCAGCTTACCTCCTACTGAAAATGTCTTTGAGCTAGGGATTTAAATTCAGTGGGTTAACATTGGCTTTGTGTTTGTAGCAGGCACAGCAGTATCACTGGCCAAATCAAACCAGTCCAATTTATTACTATTATTATTGAAAAGAGGTAAGTGGTGTTGTGTTTAGTGTGTTATTTTGTGAAATGCGCTGAAAAGCAATTTGCTTAACTTGTGAGAAGTCTGTATGACAAAGGTCATTCCCCCATAATGGAACCAATCAGAATTCTCCTTTTCATTGTGGATCAGCCGTACAGCCATTCACTAATGATAATAGAAAACGTCTTTCTGAAAGAAGTAAAAAGACTGCATACGGGCCAATGTGGCCCACGAGGCCGGAGCTTATCCTGGTTTCTGTAGCATGAAACGACTAGGAGTATTTCCTCTCCCCTTGAATGGGATGCTAGTCCATCGCAGGGTTACCCCCAGCATTAAATTCGCCAGTACCCATTTATACATCTGGGTGGAGAGAGGCACCAAGAGTGTGAAGTGTCTTGCCCAAGAACACAACACAATGTCCCCAGCCAGGGCTCGAACCCAGACCACTTGCTCCAGAGTCAAGCACACTAACCAATGAAATAAACTAGAAATAAATTACATCAGCATAGCTGGTTTTCTTGCTTGTCCTCTATCTTGGTCAATTTGTGGAAGGAGGAAAACCAGAGAAACCAGAGAAAAAACCCTTGGAGCAAACAAAAATAACAACAACAAATAAACTTTATTAATAATTAACACTTAAAACTGAGAACATGTACAACTCGCATATAGCATAAGCTAGTCGAGGCGAGTTGTGCAGGAAGAAAAAAGAAAAAGAGGAAAAATAAACCAATTTGGAAGCTTCAAATAAAAGACTATGAATCATGATAGGAATAAACTATAAATAAAATACAGTCATTAGCATCCTGGGATAAATATGTTTACAGAATTGCAAGGCGAGAGCAAACAACAAATGGCACCGGGCTGGAATCTAATCCCAGACTGCATTAAAATGGGAGGCGAGTGTTCTCACCTCTGTGCCAATTGACCCTTCTCTCCAAACATTTAACTCATCTCCTGTGTTTGGGCTGATGAATTTTGGGCAGCTATAATCTTACTGTCCTCTTACTGTCATTTAACTTAATTAACAAAAATTTCTTTTTGTTTTCTAGATTCATGGCACAAAACCTAGATTTTAACTCTGGGAGTGGCCAAACTATTCACATACATGAATTTTTTTCAAGCTGGAAGCTATGTGGCCGAGTAAAGCAGTGTATTGTGTAGAAAATGTCACTTCATTTTATTGAGTATGATCACTGTATTGATTAATTCAAAGGTGCACTGTAAAAAAGAAACTAGACCAGGGCTTTGTTTACTAGGGAAAACTAAAATCTGCTGGGTGCAAATAAGTGTGTAAACACTTGTTGCAATCTGTATTTTGTAATAATTATTTGTGTTCAAAAGAAACATAAGATTAAGAACGAGCATATTTTTCAACTCTTGCTGAAATTATCTTGATTTTTTTAAGATGGTTTTGGTTGAAGGAAAACTTCAATTTAGATTTACCTGTATATTAGCTTGCAAGTGGGGATTACACGCTTTTCGGGGGAACACATGGGAGGGGAAGTAATGTTCTTTACAAACACCTAAAGATAAGCTACCACCACTAACCAATATGCTCCTTACAATACTTGCACGTTTAGATGCTCTCGCTGCTAAACAGTACTATACTCTCATCTTACAATGCTTATATTATTAAGCGTGATTTTTGCAGAACATTTCGAGCAATAACATGACAAATAATAAAGTTACTAAAGAAAAAACTCACGAGCATGGTAAACATTTTGGAAATAAAGGCTAAAAAGAACTTTTAATAACTTCAGCTCTCAGCTGACCCCACAAGAAAAAATTAAACTAAAAGTTATCCACATTTCAATTAAAATGCATTCATTAATTGAAAACACATGCATGAGGCTGAAGCATTCTTGCAAGGTTTGACATGAAATTTCCTGAGAATGCTTGAGAATTTAATTGCAGGGTTACTTAGAAATTAGCTCAAGTGAGATGGTTTTAAACAGTATTCAATGCTGCGAGTAGATTTTTAGTAAATAGTTTTGGCACTTATTGCTTGAAGTTTAAGCAGAATTTTGTCTTAATTACGAAGTGGGTTACTTATGCATTGTGCAGATCAATACTTACATTACTAACCAAAGCATACATCTAGCATCTAAAACATACGTGGCGGAATAAATTGGAGACAACACCCACAAGTGGGAAACCAGGGCTTTGCCACTCACAAATGTGATTCCCAAACATGAGCCTGCTTATAAGGCTGGAAATGAATGTTGCAGCCATTTGTTTTAGGTTTCACCCAGTTATTTTATTGTGGATATCCTCACAGGAAATGAAAGTGTTATGTATTTCATCGACGGAGTAACCAGGTTGTTTATTTCAAGTGCTGGTGATCACTGGTTCAAAAGATCTTATTCACGAGTTGTGATTGGCGAATTGAGATCCATATGTTTGTTTCATTTTTTTGTGGGTCTGTGTGGTTGATGAATGTCAGTCTGTCTATGAGTAGTTTCAGGTACAAAATGTTATCACAGACCACCCCTCTTAGTGGGATTGTGATGCATGTAAATGAATCCACTCAGCCGGTGTGATGTTCCATGATTGTTCTTGGATCACTGATCCTTATCCAGATCACCCCGGTTTATTTCCCCGCTAGTAGAATAAAATGTAATTTAAAGTGGTCATGTCTATTTTCAGTGCTCCTTTGGTTATGAATAGTTTCTGTGATTTACAGAAGAATTAAACATTGATACTGATTGTATTCGAAAAGTTGCGTTTATAAAAAGGACATTCGCATTAATTGTAAATGAATTAGCATTGTCAATGGTGATTTGAAATAATTAGGATCTTAATTCATTAGACGTAATTAGAGAACTTAGAATTAGTAATAATTGTCAATTGATCAGTTTTGTCTCGCTTGTCACTATTTTAGCTGCTGCTGCTTTCTTACTTAATGCAAACAATCTTACAGTACAAGCCACTGAGTTGTGGCTTGATTTTATACATTATTTTTTTATGGCATTCGTAGTTTTTAACTTCTTAATAAGAGTTTCAAGTATTTTTACATCATTCTTACCAGTCTTATTACATGTACATTAAAAGGTTTTGAATGACAAACTGGTGTGAATTGTTTTGTTCATTGGCCATACCAGAGTACCTGAAAGGGTGTCTATTGGGGATTTTGGAGGACATGATCGTTTATTTCATTTGATTAAGAGAGATTGTTTCGAACAATTTGAGGGAAAAGGGACCGGAGCACAGATTACGTAAGCTTAAGTAAAACAAAAGAGATGAAAGGCAGGAAACAAAACAACTCCAAAAAAGGGTAATCCCAAGTTACCGAGGATACATAGCTTTCTGGTACCTGCAGAAAGACCCGGGAAAAGGGGATATTTATACTATAAACGGGAACTTTAACGAAACATTCGAGGGAACAATCGATATATTAATATGGGGCACAGAAGAAATAGCGAAATTTCTCGAGGATCAGGGAACATGTTTCCTAGTGGGAAGCTTTACTCGGGCTTTTCTTGCGAGATCTCGTACTTCTAGAGGACAAAGAAGTCTATCTATAAATAGTAGCCATCTTGAGAAGTCATCATTTCCTCGGCAACAAGAGAGACGGCATAAAGCTTGGAACATTAACACAGAAACGTAAAGTAGGGTAGGGACACTCAAAAAAGTGGCGCTACGGATGGGTCTGTTGAAATTAGACTCAAGACGTACTGATAATTTTTATAACTTTTACCGATTTGGTTGGGAGGTGCCTCGCATGGGACTCTAGGTCGCGTTTGCACCTTACCTTTTGGTCGTTCTTTTTTTTTTTTTCTTATTAAATCCAACTACTTATTGTATCCAACCATTAATTTAGATAGAGACTTACACCAATAAAGTTTATTTAAAAAAATGTACTAAATTTTCACTCAGTTGCCTTTTTACTCCAGAAGGTCTCTAGTATCTCGCTACCTTGTTAATAAGGAGGTTCTTTTGTGGCTGGCACGACTTCCCTGAAAGCGTGAGCGGCTTGCCATGAAAGTTTGCGGAAGATAACAATCATCACCTGATCAGCCGTAGTTTTAGAGGCAAGTTATCAAGCGCCTTTAGCTTTCAAACGAAGACTCGTCGAAATCCCTAATCTCGTGCTCACTATCTCGCTCCTATGGGACGCCCAGATAAAAGCAACGCAGGTGGTCTCTACTTTTAATGAAGTCTCTTTGGAAGGGGTTAGAATTTGACGCTTGGTGCCGCTTATAGTGTTAAAATAGAAAAAACTTCCGTTAGAGTTTTATTGGTAACTCCGAGGTATTAAGCCAGAAAACAACACTGAGTGGTGCGCCCATAGAATGAAATTTTGGGACTTTGAACGGATGCGATGTACAATTTAAAACGCCGTACCCTCACTTTGAAATCACTCCCTACCGGGTCTTGCTCGTATTATTTGTTGTAGCCCATATTTTTTCTGGTGTTGACGGGTATGATCGAATGCCTACTTCAGACGTTCTGTTAGTTAATGATGATGATGGTGGTGGTGATGATGATGATGATGATAATATAAAGATAAATAATAGTAATGATGATGATGATAAACGAATTTTTTACATGATTAATCCATCAGTACTTGAAAGCTTTTATCATAGGTGTCCTGTGAGATTTTAAAATAAGAGGTAAAAACATTTAACAAATATTTGACAACAGTTTAGCTTCTGTCTAAATTTAACTCGTGAGCGTACCTTGGGAATCCCTGTGCGATAGAGGGCCAGACTTTCAACATCAAGAATTTGCGAACGGGACTTAGAGCGTGATGCTCAACGAGTTTGCCAGTGAATTCTAAAGGTCTCTGAAGAGTCAATTGGGGCGCAGCGCGAAAAGACGGCGGATTGTAAAGGGAGAGATGGTCTTGTTGCGCCATTTTTCTAGCTGCGCCCCAACTAATTGAACGCCTGGAAGAGCTATGATCGGCTATGCTGGTCAAAAAATAGAGAAAGAAACCAAAGGTCTACAGAAGCCATCTTTTGTTGATTGCCAGCTTGACTGTTACATGTGTAATGCGCTGTTGACTAGATGGTGTTAAAGTGGGGGTCAAGATCACGTTTCACGGAAAATTATTGGTTCTTTCACAATTCACGGGCAGAAAAATCGGTATTTTTTGCACACGAATTTACGGAACTTATGTTATTATATAAAAGCCAGCTTCGTGAGCGGGCATGATGACCCAAACCTCGTGCTGTGATTGGCTACCCTAGCGGGCAAGATGGAGCTATCTTGCCGTTCGGGACTACCCGCCGTATCCCGCGAGAAAAATTTCTTGAAAGCATAAATGGCGCCTAAATTTGAATAACAATATGTTACCCTCGTTAAATAAAGTCTTACTTACTTACTTACTTACTATACATCCTGAGACTCGTCCTTATGTTTCCAGACAAAGGATTTTTTTTACATGAATGTGTTGTCAGATGTCTTTATCATCCGATTTATTTTTTTCCCAAAAAAGAGGGCCAGGCCCCCAGGGCCCCTCCCTATATCCGCCACTGTACATGTAGTCTCCATGTAGCTAGTAAATGTAAAAACAACAAGAAAAGCAAGTGAAACACTCGAACACCAACCCACGGTCTGGCCAGTACCTTACGCATGCGCACAGCCATATCACCCGGGCAGTGGCAGCCATGGGCAGTTGTTTTGGTTTTGTTAGGCCTCATCAGCATGGCATAGCCGTCGGGCAGAAATAGGACTAAGCACCCGCAGGCTCCTGGCACCCGCCTCGGCAGTGAAGGGCAGACTACATAGGGCTTTTAGTCCTATTGTTGCCCGACGGCTATGCCATGCTGATGAGGCCTAACAAGGCCGAAACAGCTGTCCATGGCTGCCACTGCCCGAGTGATATGGCTGTACGCATGCTTAAGCCAGACCATGGGTTGCATTCTCGTCCCCAGAGGCCGCGATCCTTTTGGTCAGTTACGGGTATCGGGACCTCTGGTCCGGTCCAACGACATTCCGGTTTTGAATGGCTTTGTAAACACAATAGATTGAGACCAGAACCAATCACATTTGTCAGACTCGGCTCTGGGCATGCGCAGAGTGACGGGAAGTCCTTGGAAAGCCGACTTCCGGAGTTGGACCTGGCCAGAGGTCGCGATTCCCGTAACTGACCAAAAGGATCGCGGCCTCTGGGGACGAGAATGCATGGGTTGGTGTTCGAGTGTGCCACTTGCTTTTATTGTTTGTTTTTTTTTTAGCTAGTAAATGACCTAATTGTTGGGGTGGTGCTCCATATACCAAGTCCCGAGTGACGTCACTAGGTGTGGTTATTATGAAATTGCTTCATAATGTCACGTACACTAAATTATCTTCATTCGGGATGATAAGGACAGTGGAGACAACTGGGACAACGGGGACAGCTGGGACAACGGGGGCAGCTGGGACAACGGGGACAGCTAGGACAACCGGGAAAACTTGGACAACTGGGACAGCTGGGACAACTGGGCCAATTGGGGCAACGTGGACAGCTGGGACAACGGGGACAGCTGGGCAACGGGGACAGCTGGGACAACGGGGACAGCTGGGACAACGGGGACAACGGGGGCAGCTGGGACAACTGGGACAATTGGGACAGCTGGGACAACGGGACAGCTGGGACACCTGGGCCAACAGGGACAACTGGGACAGCTGGGACAACTGGGACAACTGGGACAACTGGGACAACTGGGACAACTGGGACAACTGGGACAATTGGGACAGCTGGGACAACTGGGGCAATTGGGACAACGGGGACAGCTGGGACAGCTGGGACAGCTGGGACAACTGGGACAGCTGGGACAACTTGGAGAGCTGGGACAACGGGAACAACTGGGACAGCTGGGATAACTGGGACAATTGGGGCAACTGGGACAGCTGAGACAGCTGGGACACTTCGGGAAAGATTGACATGAAGAAAAATTGCTTTTGCGGGACTGCTGGATGGAAAAACCGTGAAATCGTTTGTCGTTCGCTTCCAGGTCAACCTCTGTCGGCGAGGAGGAAGATTCGAAATGGCGTCCACCAGTAAATTGTCTTGCAGCAAAGTACTTTTTTTTCCTGACGTTAGTGGTGTTTTTTACTTCATTATTCGCCTGTGAAACAGTTTTGCAACAACAACAACAATTTATTGGTATTCCCATATAGATGGTATTACCTAAAATAATAACTAATACAATACTAATCACTTTAAATTAAATAATATTACATGTTTCTCTTATATGCAATGCTTCTTATATGCAATGCTTCATGCAATGCTTCAGTTGAACTATCGGAAGCTGAACTCAAGTTTATTGAGGATTTAATCCAAGGCTACGAAAAAAGAAAGGTCAAATGTATTCAATGAGTTTTTGGTCCGAATCCTACCGTTGATGGAAACCACGCGCGATCAGTGATACTGTGGGACCCCCTAGGACAGACCAAATGCGAAGGACTGATTGTTTGCCCACAATGTCAGTCACCATTGCGTGCCAAGAGATGGAAAAGTGCCAGCACTAAAAGGGACACTCCAAGAAGCATTTAATGCATACAGGAAGAGGTCCTTTTAATTTCTTGTGTTTACTTATGTGAAAGCTCACGCCATGAAGTGATTGCCCACGACCTTTCCATTAATTTGGCTTTGAAGCCATCGAATATCGTCCCCGGGGGGGGGGGGGGGTACTCCCAGAAAAATTGGAAAAAAAAAATTGGGTGCGCGAAACATGTTGCTGTCCTTGTGGTATAGTGACTCACCTAAGATGGCCGGCATTGGAGGTAAGGGCTGCGATATATAGTTTCATATATTACATGTAATTCTTTTTTTCTTGCAAAGTTTCGATTTCCGGTAAGACAGTACATGAGGAGATGTAACGTTGTTGAAAACATTCACATTCACAAAGTTATCGGTCCGTGAGACCGAATTATCTTCGTCCGAGAGACCGAGGCAATTATTTCGAAAGTGCCGCTTGTCCGATCACCAAAGCAAGTAATAGTTCTCATTTTCATATTCCTCTAACTTTTTGTTCTCTACTCTCCCAGCCATGCAGTATCAGAAATTTTTTTCTCTTTTTGATACCTTTTCTCATCTTGAAAATTAAAAAAAATGCGTTCAACATAGAGTCACTATACCACAAGGACAGCAACATGTTTCGTCTGCTCAACAAAGTTGAGGGTGGGTGACCAAATACGAATACCCCGTGGTGTAAGAACTTTTTTTTTCTTTTATTCCCCTTCCTTTTCCAAGGCAATATTAAGCGTGCAGAACTGCCATCCTTGTGTAATGTCGTCTCTTGTATTTGTCAACTTTTCAGTCCTCATTTCGCCTTGACCGTATTTATGTGTATTTATTTAATACATGATCGTACAAATGAACAGCGGGACATGTCGTTCGAATTCTTCTCAATTTTCTCGACTGTTTATCTTTCAAAACATTTAATCATGGCTTGAATCATTCGAAAATTCATACAGCTCGTCAATTTTGTGACTTTCAGTGTCTTCTATTTCTTTTTCGGCAATCGGTCAGTATAAAACACGGACTGTTCGTGCGAGAATTTACCTGTATGAGCGGGCACTTTCAGGACATGAGACTTCTATAATTTATACAGATAGCTTCTATTTATGAAAACGTTCGTGCGAGAATTTATTCAATGTAGAACCTTTCTTCGTGTTTTATACCGAGTCCGTGATGCTCGGTCCGCGTTTTATACCCCGTCGGTGTTTTATACCTAGTCCATAATCATCGCTTAGTCTGCGTTTTATACCTGAGTCCGTGTTTTATACCCAGTCCGTAGTCCGTAGTCCGTAGTTTTTATACTGACCGCAAAACGAAAGGGGTGACGATATTCGATGGCTTCAAAGCCAAATTAATGGAAAGGTCGTGGGCAATCACTTCATGGCGTGAGCTTTCACATAAGTAAACACAAGAAATTAAAAGGACCTCTTCCTGTATGCATTAAATGCTTCTTGGAGTGTCCCTTTTAGTGCTGGCACTTTTCCATCTCTTGGCACGCAATGGTGACTGACATTGTGGGCAAACAATCAGTCCTTCGCATTTGGTCTGTCCTAGGGGGTCCCACAGTATCACTGATCGCGCGTGGTTTCCATCAACGGTAGGATTCGGACCAAAAACTCATTGAATACATTTGACCTTTCTTTTTTCGTAGCCTTGGATTAAATCCTCAATAAACTTGAGTTCAGCTTCCGATAGTTCAACTGTTTCACAGGCGAATAATGAAGTAAAAAACACCACTAACGTCAGGAAAAAAAAGTACTTCGTTGCAAGACAATTTACTGGTGGACGCCATTTCGAATCTTCCTCCTCGCCGACAGAGGTTGACCTGGAAGCGAACGACAAACGATTTCACGGTTTTTCCATCCAGCAGTCCCGCAAAAGCAATTTTTCTTCATGTCAATCTTTCCCGAAGTGTCCCAGCTGTCTCAGCTGTCCCAGTTGCCCCAATTGTCCCAGTTATCCCAGCTGTCCCAGTTGTTCCCGTTGTCCCAGCTCTCCCAGTTGTCCCAGCTGTCCCAGTTGTCCCAGCTGTCCCAGCTGTCCCAGCTGTTCCCGTTGTCCCAATTGCCCCAGTGGTCCCAGCTGTCCCAATTGTCCCAGTTGTCCTAGTTGTCCCAGTTGTTCCAGTTGTCCCAGTTGTCCCAGTTGTCCCAGTTGTCCCAGTTGTCCCAGTTGTCCCAGTTGTCCCAGTTGTCCCAGTTGTCCCAGTTGTCCCAGTTGTCCCAGTTGTCCCAGTTGTCCCTGTTGGCCCAGCTGTCCCAGCTGTCCCGTTGTCCCAACTGTCCCAATTGTCCCAGTTGTCCCAGCTGCCCTAGTTGTCCCCGTTGTCCCAGCTGTCCCCGTTGTCCCAGCTGTCCCCGTTGTCCCAGCTGTCCACGTTGTCCCAATTGGCCCAGTTGTCCCAGCTGTCCCAGTTGTCCAAGTTTTCCCGGTTGTCCTAGCTGTCCCCGTTGTCCCAGCTGCCCCGTTGTCCCAGCTGTCCCCGTTGTCCCAGTTGTCTCCACTGTCCTTATCATCCCGAATGAGGATAATTTAGTGTGCGTGACATTATGAAGCAATGTCATAATAACCACACCTAGTGACGTCACTCGGGACTTGGTATATGGAGCATCACCCAATTGTTGTCTGTGGGTAGCCCGGTTTCCAAATTCGGGCTTCTGAACTTTATACATGAACTGCGATCGATTTTCAAAAGTCTTCTCTCCTTTTAAATTAGTTAAGACACAATAAACCATATCTGCATCCTCGGAAACCCAGGGGCTACTAGCCGGGGCGATGCGATATTTTCGGGCGAAAGTTTATTTCAAGAGCCGGAGAGCCCCTGGGAACTTACTCTTACCGAACCAGTTTCCAGACGTGGTCGAATTCCGTCCCGCTGATTGGCGAGAAAAATATCATTTCTGGCCAATCAGCGGGACGGAATTCGACCACGTCTGGAACGTACTGGTAAGAGTAAGTTCCTAGGGGCTGTCCAGCTCTTGAAGTAAACTTTTGCCCGAAAATATCGCATCGTCCCAGCTAGTAGCCTCTGGGTTTCCGAGGATGCCATATTTGCAGAAGTACAAATGGAAGAAAGGGCCGATTTACACGGTACGACTTTGACGCATGCGGCATGCTTACGACAGGCCTGCGATATGACTTGGGACCATTTGCAACACGTGCGACATTTGCACTTACAAAATTAAATATGCAAAAGTTAGCACTGGGATTTACAGAGCGAAAAAGTTCTAACAAACGTAAACAAATATTTTAGCTGTCCTGCGCTTTGAAAAAACTTTCTAACGAGATATTTTTCGCTTTAATCCGTTTCGTACTTTTCGAGAAACGACTTCACGTGAACCAGTCAAAAAAACAATTTCGTCCGCCATTTTGACGCAAGAAAACTTCTCCTTCGTCCCCCGAGTACTCAGTAGAAATTTGTCACATAATACGTATGTTCTATAGATTTCGGCTACGATTGTCACAGCGTTTTAAATTTTAAAACATGGTTTAAAATCCTACGACAATTTTTTTGACGCACGCAACAGTCGTAAGCGAGTTATAGGTTTGATTTACACGAAACAATACATGTCGTAGGCCTGTCGTAAACTTGGCGCATGCGACTAGGCTTTGGTAGATTGTGCCCAAAAAAAAAGCATATTATGCTTTTAGCAGTGCTAATTTTTGTTAGAAATTATGCCAAACTTATGCTACTTTCTGAAAATTATGCTCTCTGTCACCAAAATTATGCTACTTAGATTTTAAGGCAAATAAAGATCACCAGTAGCTTAACTCAATCAATTTTAACTTTAATGGCCATTCATAGAGACCACCTTCCAGTCTTATAGTCTTTAGATTGCAAATATGCATGTGCACACCTCAAAAAGCCAAATTATTAACAAATGATATCAAAATCAACCGTTTCTGGATTCTAGATCCGGGTCAGAAAGTTACAGCCCGCATACTTGTTTTTAGATGCCATCCAGGCAAAACCCTCAGTTCAGTATAAAGACAGCTATGCATGTTGTTAATCTCTGTATTATCGGTTATTGTACAGAAACATTACACAAGCTTGTAAATAGTCCACGAGAGCATGCTTTTGTGAATCGTTGAACGATGAGGTAAAAATAGAGAATACTTGTTCAGTGGTGAGGACAACTCCATCTTTGATCTGAGGCCTGTTCGGAGGGGCCGAGCTGCCGAGCCATATACGTGGTGGCCTGAAGAAAGTCTCAATCTCTCAGATATCTGACCAGAGGGTCACCAGGAGTCTGCTGGACCATATTTGACCATGGGCTTTGGCACAGACCTCATTTCATTATACAGAAATATAATACAAACTGAATTATTCTAGAACTATGATGTTTTTTTGTTTTGTTGTTTTCAACGCATAAAAGCTCGGGTTATGCCAGCAGTGCTAAACTGAAATAAAAGCTTAAAATAATGCTCGTTTTGCTAAATTATGCTTAAAATTATGCTAGCACAATCTACCAAAGCCTACATGCGACAAAGTTGTACCGTGTAAATCGGCCCAAATGAACCCTAAAATTATCCGCGCCCGTTACCAAGGGCGTTTTGTTACCCTCCATGGTATGCATGAAAGTTACGAAGTGTACCCTCAGCTATCCCCTGTTGGGAGTTGATTTTGTGTCTCTTCATGCGGGGGCTGAGTATTTGCCAAAAGGTTTATGCACAGTGACAATGGTGACAAAGAATCGTGTAAAAACTGGGAATAACTAGAAAAAGGAAAGTTTACGTTTTTGTCGTCTGAGGAAGATATGTTGTTCAAAAAAAAATTACCCAGCCCACCCCCTCAGAAATCCATCCACCGGATAAAGGACACGTTCATACCTTTACTGAACAGAAGACGGACGATAGCTAAAGTACTTGACATCGGTAAGTTCTGTACATTAATCACAATTTAAGTCTTACCGGATTAAGCTTGCTTTGATTTTGTTCATGACTCGAGCTATTGTCAATATTTAGTATTAAATGTTTATATTTTCTCCTGCCCGTGGTTTATAGAGAACAATGAATGTATTGTGGGCGATCATCTGGTTTCTTTGCCTGTGGTTTCTTGCGTGGCCCGTGGGATTCTTCTGCGCTGGATGGTACGTTTGTTTATCGCCATTTGAAGCTTGTGTTGACGCCATGAAGTCCTTAACAGAGCTACTGATGCGGGGCGTGAAATTACCGCTCGAGGTCGCTCAACACATGGTGGAGGGAAAAGAGGGATGGTAATGGATCAAGATTGATGATGCCCTGTAAACAAACAGGAATATTTTACTCATGGACAGAGAGAGTCGTGCAACGTTAAGAGATAACGAGACTTTAATTTTAACTGTTGTTCAGGCTTTGTTGATTTGAATCGCAACATTCCTCCCATTCATTCATTTTAAATAATAATAATTTAAGCTTAACTCGATCGACACTGTTTACTACGTGCGTTTGTAATAATTGTCCGCATATTTAGATGTTAAGTTTATTGCTGGTTAGATTATCTAGACTCTGTTTAATTCGAAAGCTGAAACTATTCAATGGAAGGCCTCTGGTTCAATTACAGCTTCTATCAATGGGTGTTTTTTGCGTACCGGCATTCAAGTTAATCGACTTTTCTACCAAACTAAACTGAATATCTTTCCCAAAGAGGTGCCTTCAAGTTGTGTTTGGACCAAAAAACCCGTGACTAGCGAGTGATGCGTATTCCTGAAGAACAAAGAAATCCACGCGGACACGCGCCTTTTGTCTGTTACATGTACGTGTTTGGTCGGGTTCCAACCTGCATTCCCTAAG
>JAHPZR010032313.1:45000-48959 GCA_019787425.1 Platygyra sinensis | reverse complement strand
GTCTTTCTTCTCTTACCCCCCCCCGATAATAATATCGCACGCGACTTAATGTAGCTATGATTTCAATTGTAGCTGTCACCCACGCGGCACACATGCCAACTCACGCATCTGCACGCAGGACCGTGTACACAACCTCTAAAGATGATTGGCTAACTTTAGTCACTGTACACGACTACAGTATTGTTTTTTTCTAAACTAAATTTCTGTTTGTATTTTTTTTTCTCTGTATTATTGTAAACTTACTATAAAGTTGTTTCTTTTCTGTTAACCAGTGTAAAAATAATAAAACTTTGACTTGACCTGGTACTCGCTTATTGTTACTGTATGTTAAAAGGCACGAAATGTCTAGACGTGGTACTCACTCTGGTCTTTATTTTCGGGTAAACTAATTTCCACATGTTTTTCCCACGCGCGCGAGAATTGTGTATTTGTTCACCAACGCGCACCGCTGGTATATGTTTCTATAGGCGCTTTCCATTCGACCAAAAATTCCGGAAATTCCGGGTTTGGGAGCGAATGGAACAGACATTTTCCGGAATTTCATTCCGAAATTTTAGGTGTACCTCGCGAGGTTGGCCTAAAATTCCGGAAAATCGGAATAACCGGAAAATTCCGTTCCATTCGACCATTCCTGCTCGGGCCTAGTTTCTCCGAGGCTGGAAATCGAATTCAACATGGCTGATCCTCAAGCTTCTAAACATAATATTAGTGCTCTATCTGGCAAACAACTGAAATATCTTACTTCAACGTTATTGCAGTGGATTGGCCTCAACAAGCTTTAGTGAGTAGTGCCAATATACATGTGAGCTACGTAAAATATGAGCATAACCGTTCGAGTGAGCAGCTCGCTCGTCAATCGAAAGTTTCTCTTGAACTCATCAGGAAAATAAAGAGGTACCGTAAATGTAGTCGCGAACTCCTTTTGAATTCTTACGATAAAAGGTATATTGTCACCCTCGCCTAATACATCGTTTATTTTAACTTCACAGTCGTTGAGCAACCCCAAAGCAAGTAAACAAAGATGAAAGAGTCCTTCGTTTGATCTCGTATTTTCGGGCGAAACTTGGAACCCGATGGCCTGGGAATGGTTAATCGAACGAACCGGAAAATTACTGTTCCATTCGTCACATGGAATACCCCGCGAAGTATCCAAACCGGACTAAGTTTGGTCGAATGGAAAAAAGCGCGCGTATGGGCTTCGAGAGTGTCATTCCCAGTTTCCCCATGCTCGTGAATGCTTTGCGAAACTTCTCGCCATAGGATAGAAAGTTTGCCTTACTTTGCATATATAACGATGTATTAGGCGAGGGTGACAATATACCTTTTATCGTAAGAATTCAAAAGGAGTCCGCGACTACATTTGCGGTACCTTGAGTTCAAGAGCCACTTTCGATTGACGAGCGAGCTGCTCACTCGAACGGTTATGCTCATATTTCACGTAGCTCACATGTATTTTGGCACTACTCACTAAAGCTTGTTAAGGCCAATCCACTGCAATAACGTTGAAGTAAGATATTTCAGTTGTTTTCCAGATAGAGCACTAATATTATGTTTAGAAGCTTGAGGATCAGCCATGTTGAATTCGATTTCCAGCCTCGGAGAAACTAGGCCCGAGCAGGAATGGTCGAATGGAACGGAATTTTCCGGTTATTCCGATTTTCCGGAATTTTAGGCCAACCTCGCGAGGTACACCTAAAATTTCGGAATAAAATTCTGGAAAATGTCTGTTACATTCGCTCCCAAACCCGGAATTTCCGGAATTTTTGGTCGAATGGAAAGCGCCTATAGAAACATATACCAGCGGTAGCGTTGTGTGAACAAATCAATTCTCACAGTGGAAAAACATGTGGAAATTAGTTACAGAAAATAAAGACCAGAGTGAGACCACGTCAGACATTTCGTGCCTTTTTACATACAGTAACAATAAGCGGGACCAGGTCAAGTCAAGTTTATTATTTTACACTGTTAACAGAAAAGAAACAACTTATAGTAAGTTTACAATAATACAGAAAAAAAAATACAAACAGAAATTAGTTAGAAAAAAACAATATTTAGTCGTGTACAGTGACTAAAGTAGCCAATGATCTTTAGAGTTGGTCACTGTCATGCGTAGATATAAGTTGGCATTGGCCGCATGTAAGTATAATTGAAATCAATAGCTACATTAAAGACGATATTATTATCGTAAGAAAAGAAAGACATAGAAAAATATAAGTAAGAATAAAGGAAAATATGGTCAGTTTTGAGAGCTCAAAAGCAATCTCTTATATATGTACTGCTTTTTGAAGAGTATGTATGGAAATTTAAATTCTGTGGGACAGATTTACACGTCTTCGGTTTGCTTGCGGATCAGCTTTTTGTACACCCCAATTTGCTTGCGGTTAGTTCCACTCGAGTTTGCTTTAAGTAAGCTTTCATTATCTCTGTATCACACGTTATGGCTCTGTCAATTCCAAGCACGCTCATACCCACCCTGGGCTTTTGACCGTCGGGCATTTGACAGGTTGCGGTAGGAACCGACCATGAGGCATTTGTTCGCAAAGGGCTGCCCGGGGGTGAGACATTCGATAATTTTGTCAAAAATCGGTACTTTTTTAAAAAACGAAAAACTGCCTTATTACACATCAAAAGGATTAACTCTACGTAAAGAACATATGTGTAGCCGGTTATCTTTTCTAAAATTTTCGTCCCACTGGAAACTAGTTCGTGCCCTACCACCGCCCCAAAAATTCTACTTGTAGTTGATCTTTAACGGACAGAAAGGTTCGAGGCGGGAAGCGAGTATGGCGTGGGTCGTCTGTTGAGACAAAAGGGCCTGGAAGGTTTGATAGAAACCTTCAAAAGTCAGTTAACATTTATTAGTAAAAAAAGATGTCATTTTTGTTTGAACGGAGAAGCATTGTCCCAATGAGTTTTCTCTGTACACACAGTCTTTGTTTTTGCGGAAACCAATGTGCATTGCTTTTGTTAAAACCAATTTCAATATCTAACGGATTATATAAACAAAAACGCTTTGTTCAAAAAGGTTGAGTATATTAATAAAAGTCTATTTACCAAGAAGGAGATAATTTGGACGCCATCCCGGCATAAGTGAGGCATCAGTTGACTAATACACTCTTTTGCTTTTTCCTGCCTGGAATAAAAATTCTTATCATTCTGCCGATTTTAGGCTGAAAATATTATTGTGAATATTCTTAGATTATAATGTACGGCTTTTTTTTCCTAGACCTATCAAGAAAAGATTGAAGCGACTCTTTCAGCAGCACGGTAAAGGAAAAAAACTATAAACAGTCACACCCATGAAGGGAAAGAGTTTTACCTTATAGATAATTTCACTGTCAGTAGTGTTCTGTATCAGTTCAATACTGATATCGTCATGAAAAATAATTGCCGCGCACTTCGTCTCTGAGATTTAAGGACCACCCGAGCCAATTATAAAGCGGTTGATTTCAATGCTAGAATCGGCAAGCTTTCTCTTGGCTAAACTACAGAATACAGGGCCACCTATTTACATCTCATTGAATCACACAGGCGTCTATTGTGTTATGATTCGTTCTTAAAAGATTTTGACACATGCTGGTAAAACAGGTGGTCCGAAGTGGCCCTGTATTCTGTAGTTGCTCCCTTCTCTTAATACGCTGAACCTAAGTTTATAGGGAAAATATGTTTTCAGATCTTCTTGCATATTGAATGCTGCTTCTACTATTTTTGCACTCCTGCATTGAGTTGTTTGAGGACCTCTGTCAGCTGTACATTTACTGAGCGTCCTAGGCATGTGAGTAGAAATGATACTTTTTTAAAAACGGGATAATGTCCTATTTCAGAGAGATTTTTCAAGTGCCATCTTTTATAACTGACTTTGACGATTGTCAGGAAGAACAAAGTTGGGAGCTAAGTAGAAAGAACAGAATTTGTGAGCCAATTAGAAAGCTAGAAACTGAATATAATAACTCGCTGAG
>JAHPZR010032313.1:15000-37500 GCA_019787425.1 Platygyra sinensis | reverse complement strand
ATGGAAATAAGGGACACGACAATTACCTGTGCAAAACGTAAAGTAAGGGGAAAACGAGACGAAAAAAGGGTCTACTTGCTACTTGCACGATTTGATCAACTCCAAGAACAGTTACGTACAAACTATGACGAAACCATTAAATACGAGATGGAGCGTGTGAAAAGCAAACTTGCAAAAGTTTACACTTTTTCAACGCGAAACCACAGATCGACAAAAACAAATAAAAGCTCTGAAGAAAGAGGGTGGCACCGAGATCAAATGCCAAACAAATCCTTGACGAAGAGGCGCAATTCTTCAAGCAAATCTATGGATCTAAAAACACTAGTCCAGAGGATGACAGGTGTGTACAGATGTGCTTAGTGGCATCCGGGCCGTTAATGACAAAACACCAGGTTCGGATGGCCGTACGATTGAATTTTACGGCCTCTTTTGGAGCTGTATTGGTAAGTATGTCGTTGACAGCTTCAACTACGCCTTTCGTTAGGGCAGTTTGTCGATCTCTCAAAGGCTTGGAATCATTTCGCTGATCCCTAAGAAAAATTCAAGCCTAGAACATTTAAAGAACTGGAGGCCCATCTCATTACTAAACACGGACTATAAAATCGCAATCAAGATCATAGCAGTATGTACGGTTGGAAGAAAAGTTCTGCCCTCGATCATCCATCGGTTCCAAAGAGGATATGTTATAAGAAGATATATAGGATAGTGTAGTAGACTTATTTCGGACACGATGTCGTTTACAAAGCAGAGAAATATCCCCAGTGCTGCGGTTTTCTTTAACTTTAAAAAAGCGTTCAATTCGGTCATACGTGACTACCTCCAAAAATGTTTAAAGTTTTTAACTTTGGCCCTCAATTCCGTCGCTGGGTCAGCGTATTCTATAACGATATCTCTAGTTGCATTCTGAAGAATGGTTTTGCCAATTGGCACTTTTGCCTCCAACGAAGTATCAGATAAGTAGGAGATACCAATTTGATTTCACCACCCTTGTGAAGGAAAAATTAGAGCTGGAAAAATATATCGAGATTTCAGCCAACAAATACAGTTCCTTCCTAAGCGTAGTGTGGAAAATGTGAGCTAGGAGTGTGGAAAATGCGGAGTGTGGAAAATGCTAATTTTTTTACCCTAAGCTAAGAACATTTACCACGTAAAATAAAGGTATTGTATTGTTGTATTGTTGTATTGTATTGCTGTGTTCAAAAATAAATTGTTTAAAACCTCTCTAAGTATAGAATAATTTGTAAACTGCAAAAACATACATAATGATTAAAGATTTCATTGTTCAAAAAAAGGCAATATTTGTCTGAAAAAAAAATTGTGCAGAGTATTTCACCTAAAACCAAATTCCTGCACAAGCAGTGGGCGGAAAAAAAAAATTCGTACGACTGAAAAGTTTAGGGTATTTATTTTTGTTTATCACGCGATGCTAGAATGACCAGTGCATAGCTCCCAATACTACTTGGGGCATACGGGAAAGGTGAATCGGTCCACTGTACTTTCAGCATGCTTGCCAAACTAGTCTATAGCTACTCGGCCGTAACAAACTACGTAGTTGTGTTTCTCGACAATAAATAAAAAAATCTGACTATCAAATGCAAACTTACAACAGTCCATCCGGTGCCGCTCACATCATCTTGACACATTCCATATTCTGGCAGTTGTTGTACTGAATCACTGATAGTTTGTCGTTACTTTACAACAACGGACTCTTGCATTCCAGTTCCCTTGACAACCAGTTTTCAAAAATTGCCACGGTAACGTTCTACGGTTTTCGTAATTACATTCAACGCACTCTGTCCTGTTGCGCTGACACGCAGAAACAAGTATATCATGCATCTGAAAATCTTACGATCACGGTACTTTAATGTTAAAATACACCCTTCGCATCGCCTTTAAAGATCACCCGCCGTAAGTGTATATGATGGACAGTAGATGATTAAAATTTGGGCTAAGCAAAATGGTTGAAACAAAACTTAGATAAAACAATAACATTAACAACTTCATTTTGGGAATATAGCATAAGGAAGTCAATATTCAAGCTGGGTGTATTTTCTTTATATCGGTTGTAAGTGATTACGAAATAGCTTAATATATATGCATCTAAAAATTTGTTCTCTAGATATTACAGTTTAGTGTTTAACCTAGGAGTTTTCCTCTTAGAGTGATTCGACAAGAGAGCTCGGTTTAAGCACACGGAATCTAAAGGCGGAAGTAATGGTAACAAAGAAGAGTTCCGAGCCAATTTGGAACTTCGGTCTAAACAAGTAAAATTGAGCCATAGTGATTACTATAGACCAAAACGAGGAGTGTTCAGCTGCTATAAAAGTAAGAAACCGCATTCAATTTCGCAAACTCGATTCTCTTAGGCCAGCTAGCTCCACGCACGTGGTATTAATTCAAGCCAAAGGCAAATGAGAGATACAAGTAAAACTCGCCACAGATTTCGGTTGTTTGTAAATCGAACGTCATAAATTTTGAATATTCTTTTATACAGTGACTGTGTTATGACTTTGGCTAAGTGCTTTGCCTCGTTCCAATCTTGCATGAAATTTATATTCTATTCCTATGATTGTTTTTCAGTTGAAAATAATTTGTCATACTGCTAAATCTTATTGTGAATTCAGTAGCACATTTCGAATTTTTGTTCAAATATAAGCTAAAGAATTAGAACTATTATAATGATATACAGTTTGCTGTATATAATGTTCTTATATTTATGTTTTGAGATTTTCATATAGGTTTTTGAGATTTTTTGTATGTTATTATTATTATCGGGATTGACTACAAGACACATCGTGCTCAATTAAAAACAATGATAACTATATCAGGAAATATTGAAGCAAAAGTTTTTGACTAATGTTTTAAGCTATTATAAATAGCAATTAACTAATAATTGATCATTTAAATATCATGGACTAGTAAGTAACTGATTTCCTAAAGTGCAGTGTTCACTGCGAGCTGACCATGGCCATAAATATGCTCGACAGTCATGCGTGTCCTATTTCAATTGAGTAAGGTTCGAAACTTCGTTCGAATGATAGCATAAATCAAATTATTCTATTTCTGATGAGCGACCACGAGAATTACAATTTGGCAATCTTTCCAAAGTAAATGATTACTTTAGAACAAATTAGGGCAGGACTATAGGACTTCACCGTCTGAATCTAATAACGCCAGCAGCGATTACATGAACGGAAATTGCGCAACTTAAGAAGGTTTTGATCTCCATCGGAGATACTAGTATCGTTGCTCAAGCAAAGTGAGACAAAGACAAAAGAGCCATTTTCTTACCTTTCCATTCACTTATCCGTTCCTACATGTTAAGAAAAGATCAAATTCCTTTATGTCTTCACTGGAAGACAAGCAATTACCAGTTTAGCTGCGAAAGTTCCAACGCGAACGCGAAGTTTCAAGTTCAGATTCGAGTTGTGGCATCATCCTGACATTTAACCCAAAAAGCGTGTCTTTATGTACCGCAAGTGTGTAACTACTAACTTAAATAAATGTCACAGAAATGAAACCGTATGTGCGCTTTTCTTCGTCAATTATAGTACACATCTTGTGTTGAAATCTTAAAGGACATCACCTAAAAGCTTGGAGTTAGAATAAATTAGGAAAAAGGAATGTTTTGTGGGGGGTCCAAATCTGCGTAGGGGGGTCCAAATCCGCGGGGGGTCCAAATTCGCTGTTACACCGGCCAAGAGACTCATCAGAGACCTTTCTGCTTGGCAAACTCGTTGGGCATCACGCCCAAAGTCCCGTTCGCATAAGGATTCCCGACAGCACATTGTTAACTTTCACTCGTGAATTTGTGCTGTCGGGAATCCTTATGCGAACGGGACTTTGGGCGTGATGCCCAACGAGTTTGCCAAGCAGAAAGGTCTCTGATGAGTCCCAGTTGGCCGGGACGAAACGAGCTTCGTAAGACTAGCCACGAAATTATCACAAGTAACTGTCAACTTTACACTTTATTGTTCTCTTTCTTCCAAGAGAAAGAGCAGATCTGAAGGTACACGAGAAACCTCAAAGGCACCAATTTTGGGGTGGCAAATGATTATCCCAAAGAAATCGATGATATACGGAAAGCTGTTTACGATATGAATAAGAACGCGAGGAAGAAGAACCTAGAAGCAACTCTTCCTGTCGACCGTCTTATTATACAAGGCAGCGTCAACCGTTGTGAGGAGACAAAGGAATTTCCACAATAAGCTAAAATTTTGTATCTCACCGAATGAAGTTTTTGACTCTACTAATAACTGAACACGTGAACTCGTTTCCCTTGAAAGTCTCACCTTGGAAAGATGTGCTCGCGATAGGAAGCAAGGAAAGCTTTTATGTATGTTTTGTATAGTCATAATACTAACAGCCAAAGTTTCTTTCCTTTACACTTACGATAATTACGTTATATGTTCAAGCACTTATGCAAGACCTTTTACCGCTGCTCAAGCGGTCAAACCCACAAAAGCTAAACCGTGGCTCCTGATTCTCAAAAAAATTTTTTTCTCGAATGTATAAATGGCTTTTAATGTTATGACTTTAAGGTGGCTCAAAACAGTTTCCAGCACTTTCCAAGACGTAGATTTTGATGGGCCATTACTACCACTCTTTATCAATTGATGTATGTTTTGTATAGTCATAATACTAACTAAAACTAAGGGTGTTTTTAGCAGGCCATAGTGTTGCTATGGTAACTTATTGTGTCACGAAAATAATACCAACGTGTTCACCAGTGATTGGGCAGTTTTTTGATACCATGATTGTAGCATCAATTGATAAAGAGTGGTTATAATGACACATCAAATTCTAAGTCTTTGAATGTGCTGGAAACTGTTTTGAGCCACCTTAAATGTCAGGCCCCGGTTGTTCAAAGGCTGGATAACGCTATCCAGCGGATAAATCGCTATCCAGTGGATAAGTGTTGACAAAACAAACCACGCTATCCGCTGGATAGTGATTTAACCGGTGGATAGCGTTATCCAGCCTTTAAACAACACGGGCCAGGGGGTTAAACAAAACCTCCAAACGAAGGCAGATTTTTAGATAGTTACATCAACAAAAGCTTGACGTTATTTTTCTTCTGGGAACGTATTCCTCTGCAAAAAATATCAAAACATGGGAAAATGAATGGGGTGGGAAATTTTTCTCCGGCCACGGATCTAGTCAAGGCGTAATATGGTCCTGCTTAACTAGCCAGAAGTCGATTAAATTTGAAAATTCAGTCACAGATAAGAATGGTAGGTTTAGTTTAGTAGAATCAATTTTTGACGAAACTAAGTATATTTTTTTTGAATGCTTATGCGCCAAACGAGCAAGTACAGGTAAATTCAGCGCCTAAGGGACTTGTCAAATAATGTTATCAACAATTCTGCAAATAAAAAGATCATCCTTGGTGGCGATCATAACTGCGCTCTGCGCGACGGCATTGACAAGCGCGGAGGAGGTCCCACCACACACAAAACTTGAAGGTGTTATCTCAGAATTTAACTCTCCACTAAATATACATGATCTTGTTGATGCGTGGCGACAAAAACATATAGATATACCAGGTTTCACGTGGAGTAATCCATCAACGAAAATCCAATGCAGACTCATCCTCGGAGACCCAGAGGCTTTCAGTTACCAGTGAAATTGATCTCCTCAATAAAGATTATTATTATTATTATTATTATTATTATTATAGGGGCTACAAGCCGGGACGATGCGATATTTTCGGGCGAAAGTTTACTTCAAGAGCTGAAGACCCGAAAATAATATCGCATCGTCCTGGCTAGTAGCCCCTGGGTTTCCGAGGATGATGCAGACTTGATTACATTCTTTTTGCAAAAAACGCTCAACACTTAATTTCTTACTGTACGATAGTACCAAACATTTTCTCTGATCATTCAGCACTCTGCCTATCTTTATACTTGAAAGAGAATGAAACTTTGCGCGGCCCTAGATTCTGGAATTAATAGTTATCTCTTTGCTTGCGTTCAGTGACTTTGTCTTATTACAAAAAAGATATCCAAATTCGCTTCAAAATATCACGAGCTTGATGACAGAGGTTTATTCTGAGAGATGATAAAGATGGAAATAAGGGACACGACAATTACCTGTGCAAAACGTAAAGTAAGGGGGAAACGAGACGAAAAAAGGGTCTACTTGCTACTTGCACGATTTGATCAACTCCAAGAACAGTTACGTACAAACTATGACGAAACCATTAAATACGAGATGGAGCGTGTGAAAAGCAAACTTGCAAAAATTGTTTCTATTAACGAGAAAAATAGGTAACACTTTTTCAACGCGAAACCACAGATCGACAAAAACATATAAAAGCTCTGAAGAAAGAGGGTGGCACCGAGATCAAATGCCAAACAAATCCTTGACGAAGAGGCGCAATTCTTCAAGCAAATCTATGGATCTAAAAACACTAGTCCAGAGGATGACAGGTGTGTACAGATGTGCTTAGTGGCATCCGGGCCGTTAATGACAAAACACCAGGTTCGGATGGCCTTACGATTGAATTTTACGGCCTCTTTTGGAGCTGTATTGGTAAGTATGTCGTTGACAGCTTCAACTACGCCTTTCGTTAGGGAAGTTTGTCGATCTCTCAAAGGCTCGGAATCATTTCGTTGATCCATAAGAAAGATACAAGCCTAAAACATTTAAAGAACTGGAGGCCCATCTCATTACTAAACACGGACTATAAAATCGCAACCAAGATCTTAGCAGTATGTACGTTTGGAAGAAAAGTTCTGCCCTCGATCATCCATCCGTGCCAAAGAGGATATATTAAAAGGAGATATATAGGATAGTGTACTAGACTTATTTCGGACACGATGTCGTTTACAAAGCAGAGAAATATCCCCAGTGCTGCGGTTTTCTTTGACTTTAAAAAAGCGTTCAATTCGGTCGAATGTAACTACCTCCAAAAATGTTTAAAGCTTTTAACTTTGGCCCTCAATTCTGTCGCTGGGTCAGCGAATTCTATAACGATATCTCTAGTTGCATTCTCAGGCCCGTAAGAGGGGGGGTTCGAGGGGTTCGAACGAACCCCCTTTGGAGGTCAATAATGGAGGGCTGAAAACAAAAACTGTTGATTTTCAGCTTTTAGCAAATAGTAGAGGAATGGAAAACAAACTTTGAGTTTGCAGCTTTTAAATTACCCTGCAAGAAAACGCTAAAAGTATCGGCAAAGTATTAAGTATCAAGTGTGATATGCCTGTCGATCTGGACGAAATTGTCAAGCTATTTCAAGGCCTCCACCCGAGGATTATGCAGTTGTCCAGTTTGCTTTACGAATAGTCCTGTCGTAAATTAGTAAGTGGCCTCAACATATCTTACTGACCTGTAGTATTATATGTAGTCAAAATAATCCCATCGTTGAAAATATTTCCTTAGCAGGCGTTCGGGATTTCATAAATGGAGTCTCGGAAGACGGAAGGCGGGGAATACAATTTCGGGGGACCCAGGTGATACGTGTATTTAGTGCATATTGACGCTTTGACGCTGCTTTTAGTACGTTGACGGCGGAGCCGGGGGGTGGGGGGCTTAAGCTTTCACCCTGAGATTCCTTTGCAGCACACGTCGAGCTTTTGTAAAACGTTTAGTGTACTAAGCCGGTATGTATGTATGAATGCATCAAGCTAACAAAACGTGGGAAATATTGTTGTTATGACTAAAAATACCTGTTATTTTACACTCCATCGAGTTTCAAATATTGACGCGTACAATGCGGAAAATAGCATTTCCTGGGCTCTAGATTTCAAAATTTTCTGGGGGAGGGAGGCATGCCCCCAGACCCCCCTAGAGGCTAACGTCTTCGGCGCTCGTATTTAATAATCCCCGTTAATAAATATTCCTATCGATACGAACGCCCTTCCAAAAGCCTCAGCTACGGGCCTGATTCTAAACAATAGTTTTGCCAATTGGCACTTTTGCCTCCAACGAAGTATCAGATAAGTAGGAGATACCAATTTGATTTCACCACCCTTGTGAAGGAAAAATTAGAGCTGGAAAAATATATCGAGATTTCAGCCAACAAATACAGTTCCTTCCTAAGCGTAGTGTGGAAAATGTGAGCTAGGAGTGTGGAAAATGCGGAGTGTGGAAAATGCTAATTTTTTTACCCTAAGCTAAGAACATTTACCACGTAAAATGAAGGTATTGTATTGTTGTATTGTATTGCTGTGTTCAGAAATAAATTGTTTAAAACCTCTCTGAGTGTAGAATAATTTGTAAACTGCAAAAACATACATAATGAATCAAGACTTCATTGTTGAAAAAAAAGGCACTATTTGTCTGAAAAAAAATTCGTGCAGAGTGTTTCACCTAAAAGCAAAATTCCTGCACAAGCAGTGGGCGGAAAAAAAAAATTCGTACGACTGAAAATTCCCCCCCCCCTACCCCCACCCCGCCCATCACTTTTAAAATGGAACGTCTCACACAGGGATGGCCTTAAAAATAGGGACTTCCGCTGAATCTTCCCACAGTTCCTTTTGATTAGCCGGGGATCGCATTAACAAAGTAGGTAAGGCCTGCGCATTTCAAAAGGTATGTAAAATGTTCCTCAACGCGATAAACTGTCTCATTTTCTCTGATAGTCTCCTTCGCTGCCGTTTTTTGGGATGTCAATGAACGCTTTTCTCCAACGCATGAAAAGCAACAACCTCAGTTAATTTCCATGGGTATTATAAACAAGATGATGCTCTTTTACCGATCCATCAGTTCCAGACGTTACTTGTCAAAACGTGATATAGTTCAAGTGACTGAAATCCATTGTAAAAGTTACGCTCGAGCAAGAAATGTAATATATAGATACACAAGTTCTTTGTTTGTGTTCGACATCCTCTTACGCCCTTTATCGTCTGGATGTGACGCAAATCATACAAGCTTGTGTTCAATTTCCATTGATTATTACCGTTTCAAGTTCTTCTAAGCTGAAGATATCAAACTTCAGGTTACCGTATGCTGTACTCTAACCACCCGATTTAGCGACTTTCGTAGAATCAACTGACAGCGTTTCCTGGTTTCCTGGATGCTGATTTCAGGATCCTTATATTTAAATGGCTAAATCGAACAATAGTTTTTTTTGTGGCTCTAAAGAAAAGTAACGAAAAGGTAAATAAAGGATAGAATAAAAGAGGAAAACGTGCAGCGTGGATAGGAAATCTTGGTGGATTATACAAAGCCTGGTACAATGAACCCAGCTGCATTTGATGAGCGTAGGGACGTTAATGTACACAGGGGCGTTAGGGTACCGCACAGACTTTACCAACACCTATTACCAGCCCAACCTTGCACATCTTAAAAATGCAACGATGTATCGCGTTTTTTTAAAGTTTGTTAACATTCGAGTTGTTCTTCCACACTGTTTTTCTGCTTGGAAATAGAAAATTGAAATGGAAAATTGAAATTTTCTACGCATTTTCCACAATCCTCATTTTCCACAATCCTCATTTTCCACACTCCCCATTTTCTACACTCCTCATTTTCTACACTCCGCGTTTTCTACACTCCTCATTTTCCACACTCCTCGTTTTCCACACTCCTCATTTTCTACACTCCGCATTTTCCACACTCCTCGTTTTCCACACTCCTCGTTTTCCACACTCCCCATTTTCTACACTCCGCATTTTCTACACTCCGCATTTTCTACACTCCGCGTTTTCTACACTCCTCATTTTCCACACTTCTCATTTTCCACACTCCTCGTTTTCCACACTCCTCATTTTCTACACTCCGCATTTTCCACATTCCTCGTTTTCCACACTCCCCATTTTCTACACTCCGCATTTTCTACACTCCTCATTTTCCACACTCCGCATTTTCCTCACTCCGCGTTTTCCACACCCCTCATTTTCCACACTCCGCATTTTCTACACTCCTCATTTTCCACACTCCGCATTTTCTACACTCCTCATTTTCCACGCTCCTCATTTTCCACACTCCGCACTCTGCACTCCGCGTAATTCACCGAATCGGCTAACAACAGCTTTCTTACCATTACATGTTTGTTTTGAGGTGCTGTTGTTTCCTTGGCTACATTAAAATTTTTATGCGTAATAGATCATAGCAGTTAACCCTTCGTGCCATTTAACAGAATCCTAGTGAAATGTAGTCCAGATTGAGAGACTGATTGTTCAACTGAGTAAAAATGGACTACTACTGACGTTATTTGCAGTGATGCCTTCTCTGCAATTTCTTGACTGCATGATTGATCACCGTTCTTTGATATGCCAAATACTGTTTAAGTCCTGGTTTAGGGTATTTATTTTTGTTTATCATGCGATGCTAGAATGTCCAGTGCATAGCTCCCCGGCAACACTACCTGGGGCATACGGGAAAGGTGAATCGGTCCATCGTACTTTCAGCATGCTTGCCAAACTAGTCTATAGCTACTCGGCCGTAACAAACTACGTAGCTGTGTTTCTCGACAATAGATAAAAAAATCTGACTATCAAATGCAAACTTACAAACCGTCTATCCGGTGCCGCTCATCTTGCCACATTCCATGTCCTGGCAGTTGTTGTACTGAATCACTGATTGTTTGTTGTTAGTTTACAAACGACTTTGCATCATTTCTAGTTCCCTTGACAACGAGTTTTTAAAAATTGCCACCGTAACGTTCTACGGTTTTCGGACTAACATTCAACGCACTCTGTCCTGTTGCGCTGACACGCAGAAATAAGTGTATCATGCATCTGAAAATCTTACGATCTCGTACTTTAATGTTAAAATGCACCTTCGCATCGCCTTTAAAGATCACTCGCCTTAAGTGTATATGATAGACAGTAGATGATTAAAAGTTGGGCTAAGCAAATGGTCAAAACAAAACAGAAATAAAACAATAATATTAACAACTTCGTATGCGGATTAGAGCATAAGGAAGTCAATCTTCAAGCTATATATATTTTCTTTATATCGGCGGTCGTAAGTGATTACGAAATAGCTGATTATATATGCATCTAAACATTTGTACTTTGGATGTTACAGTTCAGGGTTTAACCTATAACTTTTCTTCTGAGAGTGATTCAACACGAGACCTCGGTTTAAGCACACGGAGTCTAAAGGCGAAAGTAATGACAACAAAGAAGTGTTTCAAGCCAATTTGGAACTTCGGTCGAAACAAGTAAAACTGAGCCAGTGATTACCATAGACCAAAATAAGCGAGCGTTTACTTGCTAAAAGCAAGAAACCGCATTCAATTTCGCAAAATCGATTCTCTGAGGCCAGCAAGCTCCTTGCATGTGGTATTAATTCAAGGAAAAAGCAACTGAGAGATAAAAATAAAACTCGCCCCAGATTTCGGTTGTTAGGTGAACGTCATGAATTTTAAATATTCTTTTATACAGTGACTGTGTTATGACTTTGGCTTAGGTTTTTGCCTTGTTCCAATCTAGCATGAAATTTATATTCCATTTCCGGCTATGATTGTTTTTCAGTTGAAAATAATGTCATACTACTAAATCTTATCAGCGTGAATTCAGTAGAACATTTTACATTTTTGTTCAAATATGAGCCAAAGAATTAGAGCTATTATAATGATATATAGTTTATTGTATATAATGTTCTTATATTTATGTTTTGAGATTTTTATATAGGTTTTTGAGATTTCTGCATGTTATTATTATTATCGGGATTGGCTAAAAGACACTGATCGTGCTCAAAACAATGATAACTTTATCAGAAAATACTGAAGCAAAAGTTTTTGACGAATGTTTTAAGCTGTTATAAATAGCAATTAACTAATAATTGATCATTTCAATACCATGGACTAGTAAGTAATTGATTTCCTAAAGTGCAGTGTTCACTGCGAGCTGACCATGTGCATAAATATGCTTCACAGTCACGCGTGTCCTATTTCGAATGATAGCATGAATCAAATGATTTTATTTCTGATGAACGACCACGAGAATTACAATTCAGTTGCCAATCTTTCCAAAGTAACATTACTTTAGAACAAATTAGGGCAGGACTATAGGACTTCATCGTCTGAATCTAGTAACGCCAGCAGCGATTACATGAACGGAAATTGCGCAACTTAAGAAGGTTTTGATCTCTAGTATCGTTGCTCAAGCAAAGTGAGACAAAGACAAAAGAGCCATTTTCTTACCTTTCCGTTCACTTATCCGTTCCTTCGTGGCTGAACTGGAAGACAAGCAATTACCAGTATAGTTGCGCAAGTTCCAACGCGAACGCGAAGTTTCAAGTTCAGATTCGAGTTGTGGCATCATCCTGACATTTAACCCAATTCCTCAACACAACTTTGTGTGCGTCTGTCTGTGTTCTTCGCACCGGTGAAGAAGCCATCGAAATGCGAGGAGCGTAGGAAAAATTCCGTACGCAAAGCCAAAAGATAGAAGCCTGAACGATCCTGACACGTCATCTACCTTCTTATAAATGAAATAAGACTTTCCTGTGGTCTGTCCACCCAGTTGCTGAAGACATCGTATCAAGCTCACGAAATTTGCACTTTCCGGCTCTCTTTTTCCTTAATCAAGCCTCAAGTTGTAAGAAATTAGTTACCTAGTAATCCATATTACTAGTTATTTTGGCAGAATCGTTGTCATGTGACAGTCAAAACATTAAAAATTTCCATATCATGCCACGGATTAGTGATGAGCGCCCACACGTGCAATGCTGATTGGTTTGCTATTTTAAAAAGAAATCGCCAATGGCTGCGTGGCATTTCAAGTGGATGGTTGACATGCACTATTGATTGACAAAGCTTCTAAATTCATCACAAATTACCATTAGCGGGGTGATTCTGTAATCTTAAAAGTCCATCTCCGGAAAAAGATACGTCATGTCGCTAAGCAACCTCGCTGATGAAAACAATATTTTTCATACCACTGAAACCGGGGATACGGTAAGAGCAACGCTCCTCGTAACACTTTATGCGGCAGACACCAGGGCCGGGTTGTTCAAAGCCCGATTAAGCTAACTCAGGGTTAGCGAGAATTTTGATTTGAGTTTTGTGACTTTTTGGTGAGGTGTTCTGTCTATATTGTTTGCCCTTCAGTTTTGAGCTGTAGTTAACTCAAACTACACCAAACATTAGAGGTGAAAAACATTTTTTAACAAGAAAAAATAATGCTGCAGTTTACGTTTAATCCTGGGTTAACGTTAATTCGCTTTCGAACAACCCGGTCCAGGGCAAAGCCCTTGTTGCAAGTCCCTGGGCTGAGTAGCATAATCACTTCTAAATTAGAAACCGTGACCAAAAAGAACGATTTTACAAATATATTCTGTTTTATTCGTCGATCAATACGATTATTATGGCATGTAGAATGCTTAAAAAACTTACAAGGACCCAGAGCATAAGAAACGGACTAGATGGGGCCAAAAAATACAACTGTTAGCGAAATAGCAGGTAGTCTTTCACGCCTGATAAGAAGTGGCAAGTCGAGTGTGACAACAAGTCACAGGTATTTTTTACCGCTTTCGGTTTACCGAATAGAAAACCATAACTGGTAAAATGATGTCGTCCAAGATGTACAGTGTAATTGCACTGACTGTTGTTGCAACCATGGTCTTTACCCCTGGTTCGACATGACTGTTGAGACCTACTCGACTTTCTTGTGTTTAAATTATATGCCACATTAGTTGCAATAGGCTGCATCCATGTACCGGCTATTTCTTAGCTTGCCACGAGGAATTTTTGATTTAGTAAACTCTATATTTCTGTTTTACTCTGAGGTTTTTGAAGTTGCAGAAACAGAACCTCCCAATTAACGCTCTGTTCGTTTATAATATGATATTTCTTACGTAAGTTTCAATTACTTCTGAGGCCAGCTTCGTTCACACCTTAGCGCAAGGTATGCCACGATTTCCAAATATCATCTGCAGAATGCAACTCAGACTCATTAGACTGAAAGTTATATAACTGTAGGATGCACCAACATGTAACTTGTACATGTATAGAATCTTAAAATTTTACCAGAAGTTGGGAAAGCCGAGAAATTTTTTAGGGGAAAATTCAGAAAGAAGTTCGAATACTGGGAGCTTTGAAGCTGTTGGAGTACTACTTCTCTCAAAAAACCGAAATAGCTGTCTGGCTGGCTGGTTTTCTGCCTGGCTGTTGAGTACCTGTCTGGCTGGTATCCGGTTGTTTCGCCAACGTCTTAGGTCGATTCGCCAACGTCCTAAGTCGCTTCGCCAACGTCCTACTGGTCAATTCGTCAACGTCTAAATCAAAGTTTTCCTTAAGGTGGCTCAAAACAGTTTTCAGCACTTTCCAAGACGTAGATTTTGATGGGCCATTATTACCACTCTTTATCAGTTGATGCTACAATTATGTATCAAAAACCTGCGCAATCACTAGTGAACACGTTGGTATTATTTTCGTGGAACAGTAGGTTACCATAGCAACACTATAATCTGCTAAAAACACCCTTAATTTCAGCTTTTAGCGCTTATATTTCAAAAACGGCACGATGAAATTTTTTCTTATTACAGAATTTTGATAACCAGGACGAGATGCAACTTTTGGCAAAGTTTAAAAAAATTCTGTACATGGGATTCAGAGCCACCTTAAATTTCGAAAATTCGTCTAATCGTTTGATGTCTCGTCAAACTCGACACAAACCAAAGCTGGATAATGTGTGAATATCCTACGCTGTCATAATCGTAAGTGCATCCAAGGATCAGGATTGCATTCCAAACATCAACAAGCAGCATTTTTTTAGTTAGTACTGGATATCTGACGTTGGCGAATATTGACTAGTAGGACGTTGACACGCGAAGCTGCCTGGCTGCCTGACTATCTGGCTTCCTGGCTGTCTGCCAGACTGACTGGCTTGGCAGCGGCTATCTGCCTGGCTGGCTGGCGGTCTGTCTATCTGGTTGGCTGTTTGGCTGCCTGCCTGTTTGGCCGGCTGTCCGGCTGGCTAGCGTGCGACGACATTTGGCTGGCTGCCATATGGCTACCTGGCTACTTACTTAGCTGCCTGGCGTCTGACGTCCTGGCCGCATGGCTGCTTGTTATCTGACCACATGTACCTCACAACCTGTTTTCCTGAAGACCTGGCTACCTGGCTTCCTGACTGAAGTTCTCACTGTCTGGCTGATTGGCTGTCTTGCCACCTAGCTGGCTGCCTGTAGGGCTACCCATACCTGGGTGTCTGGTTGCCTGGTCTGTGGCTGGCTGGCTGACTGCCTGTCTCGTGGTTAGTGTGATCGACTCCGGAGTGAGTGGTCCGGGTTTGAACCTTGGCCGGGGACATTGTGTTGTGTTCTTGGGCAGGACACTTTACTCTCGCGGTACATCTTTCCACCGAGGTGCATAAATGGATTCAGGTGAATTTAATGCCGGGGGTAACCCTACAAGACCCTGGTGAGCCTCCGTCATTTTTGATGCCAATGAAAATTAATGATATATTCTAAGGTGAAGCAAACTCTTACCTCTCCCCTCCGCAGAGGCTCAAAGGGTTTTTTGAGGGCGCAGGATCCGCTGAGTAATGACGGTAAGAGCAGGCATAGGGTTACCGGCGACAGCGGAAAGCGCGGGAGCCTCTGCCAGTTACCACACCCAAGATGGCCGCCTTCCGGGGGAGACAATTTTCTGTGTTCAACTCGCAGTGGTGGCTTGCGTACCTTGAATCAGGAAAAATGGTCTGCAAGATTTTGAGGCAAAGTGATGTCGAAGGTTGAGTTAAAACATACTTGAAAGCATAGAAATCGGGAAAAGTTTACTGCCCTCATGAAAAATGTTTTGCTAAGGATCTTATGTTTGGCTCCGAGGAGTTGAGTCATCACTCAAATTCAACATTCTGGAGATCCTCTACATGTGGTGATGAAAAGTTTAAAGTTAACCTCAGCTTACATTTGTTAAATCGTTTACTTGCTGAATTTGAGTGAAGGTGTGAGTTATCAAAGAACCAAACGAATAAAGCTTAAGATTATCCTTTTGTTTACTTCGTGTTTTTAACGGGGTTTTTACAGAAGCTCTAACTTCAACGATTGTAAGTAATGGGAAAAAAAGAAATATAAGATATAAAGATTCCAAGATTGTTTTATTTAATCGTAGACACTCTTATTCTTCGGCCATTTCAACTTGAGTAAAAATAGCAAACAAACTGCGGTTATAAACATAACGAGATAACGCATGTTGTAAAAACTTTCATTTATGAACGAAACGTTTTATGAACGAAACATTTACGAAACGTCAAGTTCATAAATGAAAGTTTTTACAACATGCGTTATCTCGTTATGTTTATAACCGCAGTTTGTTTGCTATGTTTTATTTAAATTCAGATATAACATGAAGAGACAGCTCTTGAAGAGACCAGTCAAGCTGATCCGAATTGTCCGCCATATTATTGTTCCGTTCAAGAGAAAAAGAGAACATGCAAGACCACCCCCTAGGGTTTCAGAGGGACCCTCGTAGTAAAAAAAAAAATTTTGCTTCTTTTCTTGGAAAATATGAAATTAGATCTTAAAAAACCTAATGAAAACTGTAGCGATATTATTAGCAATGAGTTTGAAGCTTATAAAATTAGCCAAAACCGAGAAATCTATCGACTTATTGGAAAACGACAAGGATGTACGAGAAATCGGCATACATCTGGCAGAGGTTCCCCACCTCATCGATCCATTCGACTTTGCGCCTGCACTCACTTTGCACAGCGGATTTAAGCAACGCACGTTCGAAACTCTTATTGCTTTACTCCAAATTGTGTTCCTTAAAGTATTTTTGGTATATGTAATCGCATGGGCCCGAGGGCAATTAAGGATTGATTTTACGCGTAGTTTCAAAGTGTTTCAAATACAGGCTAGCAGTAGAACGGGAAAAGTCAACTATAATAGTAAGGAAAACACAGCAAGTTCTATTCACTCTATTCACACTATTCAGTTATTTTAACAAACAAAACTTAAGGCGATCTAATTTTATTGACCTGTTCTGCGAAGCTTGCAACGGCGTGAAACTACCTCATTGATCGATGAAAGAGGTAAACAGATGTCCAGGCGAGCTTTTGAATTATAAGCCTCTAGAGCTTTAAATAAAAGGGTGCTTATTGCAGGTCATACGGTTGCTATGGTAGCCAATTGTGTTGCAAACACGATAACAATGTGTTGACCAATGGTTGGGCAGTTTCTTGATACCATGATTGTAGCATCAAGTGATAAAGAGTGGCATGTACATACATACATACTTTATTGACTTTCCCCAAGGGGGCATTAATGTTACTTGAACGTAATAAAATGTTCGTATATGTATGTATGTATGTATGTATGTATGTATGTATGTATGTATGTATGTATGTATGTATGTATGTATGTATGTATGTATGTATGTATGTATGTATGTATGTATGTATGTATGTATGTATGTATGTATGTTTGTATGTTTGTATGTCATAAGACGACGGTCTGCCGTATTTTCTTTCTACAGCGAAGCGATTGCCAGTCCTCCACAAGTTCGTTCCTTTGTAAATTTTTACGACAGAGGTATGACAAATGTTTAGCCGGGGAATATTGATATTTTATTATATGGCTAGCTCCGTGAGCGGGCAAGATGAACCAAATCACGCGCTGTGATTGGCTACCCGAGCGGGCAAGATGGACCCATCTTGCCCGCTCGGGACTACCCGCTGCATCCCGAAAGCAAAATTTCACCAAAAGCCATATAATAAATCCTTTATTGACCAAGTTTGTTCGGTCAAGATGGCTTGATATTGGCCTCGTTCTTTTTTTTGCGAGTTTATGGACCTCGACTTCGTCTCGGTCCATAAACACGCAAAAAAAGAACTTGGCCAATATCCAGCCATCTTGACCTCACACTTGGTCAATAACCCATACATATTTGACGTGTGGCCTGCCTCCATAGTTTTTGGACCGACCTGTCCCGAAGACAGTAGTTTATTTGTTCGTCTTGGGGAGGAATCTGATTGTTCATTTTATGAACTGTGTTTACCTCAAACCAAGCAATTCAAACTATCCGAAATGTTGGCAAATTTCTGAAATTCTTCGCAAACAAATCACGAACCAAAAACGCGTGATGGTGCAAACACTTGCCAAAAGTTAGGCATGTTTCTCTGTGCGACGAATGATCTGTCCAGAGCCTATTCACCGACATCGATATGTCTCCATCATTTGCTTTCCACATGAAGTTTACCTTGAGATATTTAGGACATGATTTGAGATCATATACCCGGCGCCAAAAGCACGAGGAGAACACGAGGAGAATCGTATGTGACGGATTTTTTCTCGGCTAGCGTGAAATTAAGTTCTCTTAGCAGTTCTAGGGTTGACCTCCGTACTCCAAGAGAGCTTCCTCGTAGGCTCAGTTTCACGGCAAAGCTGTGTTTTGAACGTTTAAAAGGACCAGGTGAAGGCAGATGTTCAATATTTTACCAGTTTCCACATCCTTTTAAAGGGTGCCAATAAGACCAATCTTTTCGCAGTCGATGTTTTGCATTTTCCTAACCCTAACTCTTAATTTTTATGTTTGTCTAAACCATTTTGCTATCTGAGCAAGGAGACACTGTCTTTTCGACTGCGTTCCTTGCACCTTTTCAGCCGCCATTATTTTAACGAATTCCCGAGTGTCAAAGATCTGCTTAGCAGATATCACGCCTGGTATAGTGAAAGATTTAACACTCTTCGCCAAGCCGTCTGCTCGACGCCATTTCAATGTCACGAGAACAAGAGAAAGCAAGAAAAGAAAGGGACTATTTTGAGTAGACTAGAGTAGAAAATTAGCATACTTATTACATGGCTTAACAAACACTTCAAGCACAAATTGAGTCAGTTAATTTGCACGTTCAGTTCTGCTTTGCGTTAGCGTTTGAAAACCCGGATGAAAAGCATCTTATGAATGACGCAGTTAACTTTACTGGTATAATTCGCAAGCACGTGAAACTGTTCTAAGACTTTCAAGGAACACTGTGATACCCGACCATTTTGTTGGAGCTGCCAGTTTGTAAATAGAAGACGACTTTCTTTTGTGTCCATTCACATGCTCATTCAGGTGCCCACTGGTATATCCCACTTTCTTGCATCACAGATTACATTTCAAACTACAAATTCGTTGATTAACAATGGTCTCTACAACTAGTCCCCTGAAGAGTTTACAGAAGGGACTGGTCGCAGGGACTTGTCTCACGAACTGTTCACACGAAGCGTTTTGAGAAACAATTAAGACGCTGGGACCATATCCCAAAAATTTAAACTAGTTTGAATTCGTGGGATTAGACGCAGGGACCAAAACTCTGCGACTAGATTTCGAAGCAAAAATGGCCATTTCACACGATGGGACTTCTCCCCGGGACCTGTTGCAGGGCCTGGTCACAGGGACTAGTCCGCTCGTTTGTTCCGACCTTTACACTCTTTACGTACATACGAACAAGTGCTGGATCGCAGACTAAAAAAGTATACGATATAAAGGTAGAGGGATGCTAATAATTTTAATTTTTGTTTAAAGTATAAGCAAAACGTCGTAGTGCTAGCAAACTTTCGAAACGACAAAGGCTGTGATCTAATTTTGGTTTATTAGGAGTGCGGAGCATACCCTGTGAAGGTATCAGCATAGGTATATAAGCTTGCCAATAGCTCCTTTTCTTGCAGTTTTAATTCGTCTCGCCACCTTTCAATTTCCTGTCGCCTTTTCAGTGTGTCTAGTTTCGCTTTTATGTTTCGCGGTTTCGATTGCTGTTCGTTTTGAGGAGGTCGTTGACGACGATCGAACGGACGACGCTGATTTTCTTTAGCGTAGTGATTTTTGCGAAATAAGCTCTTCTGTATTTCTTGGTCCTTTATTTTTACTTTGATTTTCGCTAAACATTCCGCATTCGTCTAAACATTATGGAATAATAAAGAAATTCTGATCGAGGGCAGAACTGTTTTCTACAGGCATTACCAGTTGTGGTTTAATTTTCACGGTGTAATTTTCACAAAGGACCTGCTTAATCACAGGACAAATACTGAGTCATTTAGAGCAATGGAAGAGCAAGGCTTAACAAATTCAATTTTTTTGCTTTGGACTAGTCTGAGACAGTCTGTCCCATCGCAATTACGTGTTAATATACAAAACTTTAAGACTGTCATTGACTTGGAAAATTACTAAAGTAAAAACTACTATTATCATCGGATAAAATTTGAATACGAAAAACCTATGAAATGGGATACGCTTGGTCAAGAATTTTATTTAAGAGAAGACCAACTTTCAGAGGCATACCTATTACCTTCTTTCGAGGGTTGCTAGCAAACAGTTTGTACATGTACGCTCTTTTCAATGCAAAATGTTAAACTACATCCTCTACACAAATGGCCGTCTTTTTAAAATAGGGTACGTATCAAATACAAACTGCCCCTTTTTAAAGAGAACCGAGAAACCATTCATCATATTTTATTTGAATGCTCTTTTTCCAAGTGTTTTTGGAATATGGTGTCCTCTTGTGTATTAAATAGGCTTGGAAGTTGCGGGTGCCTCCAGTAGCAATGGCTCCTGGTGCCTCTCGATACGTGACATTATGATAGGTATTTTGAAGGAGGGAATGGATCTGATTAACAATATAGTAATTCTAGGAAAAACATATCTGTGGACCTGTAGACGTAAAGGAATTAATCCCATCATATGAAACAGAAAAATACATAGCCAGTTTAAAAAGAAATAGGAGATGTTTGAGGGTTTTTTTTCATTAAACTTAATTTAAACATAATTAAGAAAGAAAGACAAATGAAACTGACTAGATTTATATTTTCACGACGTTTCGAAGTCATCGTAACTCCATTGTCAAGTGATAAATACTTACAAGTGTTAGAGTTTAAATAGATGGAAAGCATAATTTGCATACTGGGTGTTGTAAAAAATGTTATACAAATAACTTTGCCTTGATCGAGTCGCTTTGGACATAAGAGAGGGTGACAATTCCCTAATGTATAGCATTTCATAAATTAAACAGTTCGACGGTCTGGCTATGGGATCCCCTTTAGGGCCTCTGATTGTTAACGTGTTTATGTGCTCTACTGAAGAACAACTAGATCTCAATGGAAAAATGCCTGAATTCTATCGCCGGTATGAGGACGACACCTTAACTATTAATTGATCGCTTTACAACAAATGCACAGAACAGGGCTTCAGATCATCTTGCCAACGATACCTCCCACAACAACCAGCATCCCACTATTTGGCTTACCATCCCATTCGTCGGTGACCTAACAACACAACTTGTTAAGAAGCTTAAACGTAAGCTTAGGAGATGTCTCGTCGATCCGAATGTTGACATCCGAATAAAAGAGAAGACAACAAAATTGTGTTTCTTTACCAGCACTAAGGACAAAACGCCACAATTAAGCCAATCAAATGTTGTTTATGAATTCATCTGCCCTGGTTGTAATTCTTCGTACATCGGCAAAACGAACAGAACTCTGCTTGTCCGAACACAAGAACATGCACTCACGGAAGGGCGTAGCCAGGGGGGGGGGGGGGTTCCTGGGGTGCCCGTGACCCCCCCCTTTGTAAGCCTTTTTGTAAGCAAACAACCTACAATATTCAGGTGAAAATCTGATGAGTACCCTCTGTATGAGTCAGTGTGACCCCCCCTTTGAAAAATCCTGGCTACGCCCATGCACTCACGGACAAAGAAAGCGCTATATATAAACATCTTCGCGATTGTAATAATATCAAACACATACAAGATTTATACAACTTACCGGATATTTTTACTAATGAGAACATTTCATCTACTACTGTAACCAACAAAGAATTTTTCGCCCAAACCGTGCGTGATAACGCAAACATAATAGATCGCGATGATAACTGGAATCTACTACTATATAAAGAAGCTTACCATATCAAGCGTTTAACACCATTTCTGAACAATGGCTTAAAAGCCAGTAGGGAACTCCGCCTATTCTCTTGACAGTTTCGTTTCTTTGTTTTTCATTTTCACGTGATTATACTGTTGTACAATCTCGCAGTATTTAAAATTCTGCTACCTGTATCCCGCCTTAGTCCGAAGATGATATAGATTTATATCGAAATATTACAAGCACATAACATCGTTTCCTTGCATTTGCTGTCTATCAAGTTTAGTCACAATGCAATTACTCGGTATAGCATTTATTCTTAATTGCTACTTCCAAAACGTGTATTAAGTTCGAGGTAAGATTTTTAAATTTGCATCTCCAGGTACTGCGCGCTTCACCGAAGTGAGTTCTTCGGTGCCTTCTCCGGCATGTAAATTGCTCTTTTCTTTTGCGTGTTGCTGTTTTCTACGCTTCTGTTACGAAAATGCCGTTTTGTGGTAAACAAGTATGTCGGGCCGCCGGAGCTCCGCTATTAAACATTTTTTTTTCAAAATGTCTATCGGCTCAATGTTGAGGCTTAGCGACCGTTCATTTTCTGAGGGGAACAGGGATACACAGGTTACTATAATATCCCCCTCCTTTATGTGCCGAACAAACAGCATGAAGTTCAGCTAAATGAGTTTTTTATAATGCAATTAGTATTGTTATTATTATTTTCCTCTTTTTTTGGAGGGTGGGGGGGGGGGGGGGGGGGGAGGACGGGGT
>JAHPZR010032313.1:5000-7500 GCA_019787425.1 Platygyra sinensis | reverse complement strand
CTTGTAATTTTTGTGAAAAATAATATTAAAGTTGGTTAACTTAACTTCTTGACTAGCAAGGCAAGTTCAAAAAATAAATGAATAAATAAAATAATGAAACATGATAAAAAATACAAAACAAAGGAATCAAAACAATTAGTCTGCTAAATTATGAACAGGTTAATAATCCATAGAAGTTGATTACAACTGAATTCCAACTGAACAAAACTGTTTATGACATGGAATTTATCGTTAATTTAACACACAACGACAGTCATAAATGCCACACTATAGCGCTGTGTCCTTTGTACAGAAAAGAACTGAGGAAAGTACTGTTAGAGTATCTGCAGTGGATGCAAGCGGTGAATAAAGATGACACCTTCCAAGTATTCCACCACCACCCCCACCACCCACACCACCACCACCACCACCACAATTCTATTGTTTTCCACCACCACCACCACCTCCACCACAATTCTATTGTTCTCCACCACCACCACCTCCACCACAATTCTATTGTTTTCCCTCCTCCTCCTCCTCCTCCTCCACATTTCTATTGTTTTCCCTCCTCCTCCTTCACATTTCTATTGTTTTCCCTCCTCCTCCTCCTCCTCCTCCTCCTCCTCAATTCTATTGTTTTCCCTCCTCCTTCACATTTCTATTGTTTTCCCTCCTCCTCCTCCTCCTCCTCCTCCTCAATTCTATTGTTTTCCCTCCTCCTCCTCCACATTTCTATTGTTTTCCCTCCTCCTCCTCCTCAATTCTATTGTTTTCCCTCCTCCTCAATTCTATTGTTTTCCCTCCTCCTCCTCCACAATAGCAATTGTGGAGGAGGAGGAGGGAAAACAATAGAATTGAGGAGGAGGGAAAACAATAGAATTGAGGAGGAGGAGGAGGGAAAACAATAGAAATGTGGAGGAGGAGGAGGGAAAACAATAGAATTGAGGAGGAGGAGGAGGAGGAGGAGGAGGGAAAACAATAGAAATGTGAAGGAGGAGGGAAAACAATAGAATTGAGGAGGAGGAGGAGGAGGAGGAGGAGGAGGGAAAACAATAGAAATGTGAAGGAGGAGGAGGGAAAACAATAGAAATGTGGAGGAGGAGGAGGAGGAGGAGGGAAAACAATAGAATTGTGGTGGAGGTGGTGGTGGTGGAGAACAATAGAATTGTGGTGGAGGTGGTGGTGGTGGTGGAAAACAATAGAATTGTGGTGGTGGTGGTGGTGGTGTGGGTGGTGGGGGTGGTGGTGGAATACTTGGAAGGTGTCATCTTTATTCACCGCTTGCATCCACTGCAGATACTCTAACAGTACTTTCCTCAGTTCTTTTCTGTACAAAGGACACAGCGCTATAGTGTGGCATTTATGACTGTCGTTGTGTGTTAAATTAACGATAAATTCCATGTCATAAACAGTTTTGTTCAGTTGGAATTCAGTTGTAATCAACTTCTATGGATTATTAACCTGTTCATAATTTAGCAGACTAATTGTTTTGATTCCTTTGTTTTGTATTTTTTATCATGTTTCATTATTTTATTTATTCATTTATTTTTTGAACTTGCCTTGCTAGTCAAGAAGTTAAGTTAACCAACTTTAATATTATTTTTCACAAAAATTACAAGCCGTGGAAACTGATTATTTACTTGACATAAGTTTGAAACCATAACCAAAACGCCTGACACTCTGTCATGGGACAATGGTGAATATTATCATTCAAGTGGAAACCACAACTCGCTAATGGTTCTACAATCGTTTGTTTTAACTGTTCGTATTTGGGGCAACCCCAAGTTTCTAAATCGAGACAAGGAATGTTCAATTTGTTTAATAAGTCTTTTTCAGCATGGCCCCCTTTGTAGGCTACCACAGTTCTTTTCTCCGTCTTGAATTGGCTGTATAATCTCAGTAAGACAATATCTACTTCATCATGCTCATATGCTCTCTCTTGGTAACGGGGTTGATAAGTGAGTCCGTGTATGTTATGTTTTGCAAAATTCACTGTCTTTTTATCCTTGTGAGACAAGTTTTTAAGTGCTGCTGGCTGGAAGAAAGCATGGCGGTCAAAGTGTTCATCCCAAGAGTAATAACCCATTTCACGCACTTGAAATTTCTTTTGCACAAAGAATCCCTCCAAGTCTATGACGAGACATACGCTGTTCTTGATTCTCAACTCCACTGCAGCATCAGTTTCTTCAAACGCACTAATTGTGTCCTCATTAGCTTCGTCCACGGTTAACATAGGTTTAGATGTGGATTCGACTTGCATGTTTGGAAGCTATCCGCTCAAAAATATTAGTTTACTGGAGTTTGTGACAAGAATAAAGTACTCAACGGAGAACGCGCTTTTATTTTGAACAGTTAATAGATTTCTCATGAGCCAATCAGGGTTCATTATTAACGGGCATGCCCAGGCAACCTTATTGTTTGTATTGTACTAGAGCGACGCTTATTAGTAAACCTATACCGAATTAGTATGCAGGAAATCCACATTAGTATGGAGGAAGTCAAAAATTATTATGCACGAAGT
>JAHPZR010032309.1:10000-15303 GCA_019787425.1 Platygyra sinensis | reverse complement strand
AAAATATCTATACAATAAATTTCTTAAATGAGCACAGTCACGGTTAAATGGTTTGAAAATTTTAGCCCAAATGTTTCAATTTCGTTGCTTGTAATTCGTGTCAATGTTCTCCATCTTTAACCATCCTGCTTCCTTTATGGTTTATCATTATCTCTTTGGTGTTTTTCTATCTGTGTAAAGTATTATTTTCAGGTTTCCTTCAATTTAACGGTAATTTTGTCGATGGTGAAAATAACTCAAAATACAATGACTGTGCTCCTTTAATAACCGTTATTATTATTTTTAATTCATCTACAGATCAAGAGTTCGCTTATCATGGGAGACACATTATGTGGGTGACTTGAGGTAGGTGGTTGTGGTGCAAGTCACCTGACCTTATTCCTTGGAGCAGTCAGAAGAATAAGAAAGATACATCGAGTGGAAAACGTTTAGGAGTTTCATGTCGATTGTTGTTAGATTCAATTCGCTTAAATAAATTGCTGCTGTGGTTATATGCTTCTGCTTAAACCCAGACAGTGAGAGCCTGTAAATGTGGAATCTGCAAGAAGCAACTGACTCGAGTGTACTTGCAGTAATTACGAATTTAGCCCTCGGACTCTTTAGTGAAAATAATAATGGACAACTTCGAGGTGATGCATTTATAATATTAGAAGAGCTTATCTGGTCAGAGTCAATGGCACCTTTCTCTCTGTTGCATGAAAAGTGAAATAAAATCTACCGTTATCTACTCAGTCAGAAGGCCCCAAAAAACGTCTTCTCTGACTAACGTAATAGTTCATACATGCAAAATTTCATTAAAGAGGTTTCTCGTTTTCCTTCATGCAGAGCTGTGAATAATGGAATATTAGACACATATCAGCTGAAGTCTCTTGATGCATTGTTGGGTAGGTCTTTAAAATTGACAAGTTTACAAAAACACTAAATATTTACCTCATTCACGTAGTTTACACTTTTACATAGTATTATTATATACAGAGCAAAAAAATTAAGCACCAAGACACTCGTGCTTTTGCACATAATTTTTCATTTTGTAGACATTGGTTACTGCATATTTTGTGGATGTAAACGACGTCCGTATCAGAACTGGGGTCATTTTGCAAAAAAAAGACTCAGTGCGTCTGATGCTCAGACTGTTAGCTACGTGGTTAATGGATTAAAGAACGAGAAAAACTTGTTTTGAGTAATATTGTTCTATAAAGCCCGCAGTGGTTGTGATTTTCAATCAGCTGGCTACTTCAAAGAAAGGGACAATTCAGGCATATCTTCCTTGAAATTTACTGTGGAAACTAGCATCGGGTGAACTGGCTATTAGGTCAAACGGCTGGTTACAGCCTATCCTTTCCTGCAGACTCATACCTTTCTTTAATAACTCTACTTTACTGTAAAGTCTAAAACCAAAAAGATATTCACTAGCTAGTGATAATTTTCTTTGTAGTTATTACTGTGTATTTTACAACGTATTGACAAATGTAAATAAAAAAAACTCAACATTTATTGCTCTCAAGAACGTAAAGCATTACATTAACAATTGCATCCTAGGATTTTTCATTACCTGAGCTAGGAGTAACCAATTTGATTGGTTTAGCAAATAGTGGAGAAATCGGCCCAGCCTCCGCAAACAAAGTATGCACATCACGTGTGGCTTTTGTTTTAGATTCCACTCACTTTTCTTTTCAGCATTGTGATTGGTTCATTGAAAAAAAAAAACAAAAAAAAACAAGGCTCTTTCCACATAACAGATATTTTTAACGAGACAATGCTTAAAGCTTAATTAATGGCAGATGAAACAAATAAGGATAGCACTTTCGTAAGATGTTGCAAAATTCTGTCGTACATGTCCAATACACCCGAACCGTAATGGGTCTCTCTAATTACAAACATTCCGTTTTTGATTCAATATTCTCTTAGAGGCTCCTGTAGAGGAGATTTCAGTGGTCAAGAGAGATGGAAAGCTTTATGTTGATCCATTTGATGACCGTGGAGTGAATGCCGCTCTCGCTGGATTAGTACGTAAGTGATGTAAAACACTACCAAAACTGCTTGCCCTTTAAGTTACTAACAATGCCTTTCAAATGCAACCTCCACTATACAGGTCAATTTATGGCTTCATTGTATGTTGCTGTCAATTTATTTAGCCAGTGTTTCAAGAAATATTGAAGTTAAAAAAGTGTTTAGTGGTTCATGTCTGTAAGTTGCAGCTTTTGACACCAGGACAATTTTTGTAAAACAAAGCTATATATAGTCGGCTTAATTACAAGTGGCCATGAACATCTTTCTTACTATATTTTATTTTGATCTCTTGTTTTACCAGCTGACAACTTTGCTGTGCGAGAGCCTTATGATCGCGTCATTCGATGCCTGGGTTTTAAGGTACATATGGCTTTAAATCTTATAACGTAGACCACACATTGAACACATTTGGCCAATTACTGAACTGCCTATGAGCCAATGTAGCTAAAATTACTGGACTTTTCTTGTTTGTGTTTAGTTTGACTTCTCCATATTTGACAATACAACTAAACCAAGACCAGCTAGAGGATCACGAGCCAAAAAATACCCAGCTGTCAAACCAAGCTACGAATCAACAACTATACTCAGACTCTATTTTGGTAAGTTGAACAATCTGCGCGTTACTGCTATTCCATTTAGTCCTCAGCGAGTAGATCTATGGTAAGGTTGGAATGGATTGTATATTTCCCGGCCTTCCTTGCTCATTTCGGAGCTTAAGCAATTACGGCGGCTACGGCAAGGATGACGCCTAGTAAAAATTGGATTTATAGTTTACCTTCAAATTTCACAGTTATCTCTTAATTGGGCTTTGAACAACCTGGCTCAGGAGCTCCGCTTTTAGGCTTGGCTAAATGAATATATTAATCAATTAGTCTGAAACAACTGCTCAAACTAAAAATGTAGTGCCATGGTTAAATTCAAGATGAAGATGGGTGCCTGGTGTTCTCTGCAATACATAGAACTTAATTTAGCTTAATTTCACTTTGTTGTTTTGCAGAAGACGGCAAAGAAATATGCAAAGATTTATAACACACGTGCATAGCCATTGTTCTTCTCATTAAACATTTTGTTTGCTGACGTTGTTGTTGCCATTGTCATCGTCGTTCCCTTAAGTTCCTTATTTTCTGGAGGAGCATACCTCCAGACACTAACCCTGCCCCGTGCCCTCAGGGTTATCGACGTTCAGAATTCAATAATCACCTCTCTGAATTCTCCGTAGATTGTCAGTACTTTTAAGCAGATAGACCATTACAACCGGGGATAGTGTTTTCCGAGGGAAATGTAAAATCCAAGTTTTCAGAGTTCACAATATTAAATAAAATAATAGTTATAGAATTTATAACATCAAGAAAGGAGAACATCAGATATATATGTTAGCAGCTAGTTACTCCAGCTTCATGACTGTGTTTGGAAGTTTCATTTCCAGAGTAAATGCATCTCCCTCTCTCGCTGTTCAGCTCCTCCTTAATGTACTACTCCCAACGCCCCATTTACCTGAAGGTATATTTAGATCTTCAAGGTAAAAGTGTCTTTTTGACTTGGAACGTGTGCAGACTCAGTCCTTCCCTCTTGAGTTCAATATGTTAAATTATGATTTAATTTTGTTTAACTTTACTGTGCAAAAGTGTGATTCATCTTTCTCATTGCTGACAATTTGAATAGCTTTATCCACATTACATTCCTCTGCAGCTGATCCAGACTTTTCATAGTTTTACATTTGTCCATTTTACAGCTGGTACAAACACCCACTCAGTTGACATTCGCAGGTCTGCAGGAGGATTTATTCATGGCTTTCGATACACTGGTATTTGAACATTTTGGCGTTTAGTTGCATATTGAGCTGGATCAACTAATAGTGGACTAGATGGAGATTATAGATTGAAGCGATTTAATCAGACCGTGCCTCAATTAAAAGTTGTTCAAAGAATTAAGATAACAAGAAAGAAAAGAAAGTAGTAAACAAAATTGTCCATTGTCCATATCAAGAAGTAGTAGAATAGTCTCAATCACGCAGTTGTGGGGTAAGGGAAGGGCCATAATCATCTTGATCAATGTGATAGCAGTAAAGGCAGCGCCGTAGCTAGTAACAGGCCAACCGAGGCACTTGCCTCGGTCATTTCTTTGGCTTTTGTTGTTTATAGTACCTAATACCTAGGAAGAGAACTCAACCATGGACTGATTGCCTCAGTCATAAGTTATTCATAGACATTGCCTCAGTCACAATTTTTTTTGGCTACGGCCCTGAAAGGTTTCCAGTTCTGTCCGTGGTAGAAGAAATCAGAGCTAGGAAGAAATAGCTTCTCATTTAGGGGGACTGTGGTATTGAATTCACTGGATAGAAGGACAAGGAACTTGGAAAAGTTAGATGCTTTGAAAGTAGCATTGACCGCAACAAAACCAGCCTCAACAAAATAACATTTTAGAAAGGGACTACAGTAAATCTTAATAAAGATATCAACTTTTTGTATAATTAAATGTTAATATTTACACCTCTTAAAATTTTTGAATCTATCTAAAATTAGTAGGTTATTTTCTCTTGTTGTAAATAGAGAGTTTTTACCTGCTTAGTATTAACGTTTGTATCCTAGTTTTAATACTGAAGTATTGTAGTTTAATTGGTAGGTTTATAGGGTAGGATTTTAATTGTATTATTAAGTTTTGCAGGTCCACGTCAGCTCTTTAGCTGCCATTACCGACCTGCTTTAACAAATAAAGTATGTATGCATGTGTGCACTGGCTTTCAAGCTTAACGGGACTGAACCACTCAACAAATTTGTCAGATCCTATCGCTAGCCTAACTACTGGTGCTTGAAAGGTCAATTTGTCATTGAAAAGTGTTTTGAATTTCTTGTGTTTCTTTTACAGCACGTGCACTTCATCGCGAGTTGGAGTGGCGCAACCATAATGTAACATGGCCTCACATAACAATCCCGGTGACAGAAGTCACAAATGTGATACTCAAAAGGATCAATGAAGCCTCGGTTAGAATTAAAATAGCTACTTTTACATTAATTATTTTTATATTTGTAGGATCACTAACTTAAATTTACTTCTCATTCTAAATATTTATTTTGTATAAATATACCAAATCGTTCTACATGATTGCGTATCCAGTCAATACTCCAGGTGATAACTTTCATATTTACTTATAATCTTATAACAATACAAGTAACTGAAGAGCTGGATTAGTTGGTCCAAGACATTTGCTTATTAAGTACTCAGAGTTTCATGCTCTTTCCGAAGCGATCATCAGAGTTGCCTGATGATTGCTTCGAAAGAACCATGAAACTCTG
>JAHPZR010032309.1:0-2500 GCA_019787425.1 Platygyra sinensis | reverse complement strand
GTTTTCGTGTTAAAGTTCAAGTGGGGATGCTCATGAATTTTTGGAAACATTGACCTTTGAAAAACCTCTCGGACAGTGATTTCTGATTGCTTTACATATTGTAAAAAAAAAAATGTTGTTTAAGAATTGTCGAGAATTGAAAATAAAAAAAAAACTTTTTCTGAGACAAAGTTTCATTTGATAAATACTGATATACTCACGAAAAATTATCACTTCTCCAAGGACACCAAACATTTGATAAATGCCCTGTCATGAGAATAAACTTAGTCAAACAAGCATGTTATAAACATGTTAGTGATGGCTCATTTGTAAGGTTATAAATGTTACCAATTAGTATCGCCCAACTAGTGGACTAATGCAAATCCTGCATTTTGATTGGCTACGCTTCTATGGAGTCATCGAGTAGCGAAATTCGCCAGTTTTTCTTTCGTTGTTTTCCCCAAATAAATATTTCTTCAACTGGCATTTGCTAACTTTATTATTGCCTTTTCTGTCCGACTAGTTGGGTGATAATAAATAATAAGACCTTTCGCCCTCAATTTCAATAGCGGTCAATAGCCCATTCGGCTTCACCCCATTGGCTATTGACCCGTAGTCCTTGAGGGCTACGGGTCTAATTGTTAAATAGCAGGTTGAAATCCTCACAGCTATTAGAGTGATCAATAGTTAGACTAGAGCAATTTCAGGATTCGCACGGGTCATGGAAAACCTGGAATGTCACGGAATTACATAATTTCATTTTCCAGGCTGGAAAGTCCTGAAATTGTAGTGCGGGTCATGGAAAGTCATTGAAAAGCAATAGCATGCATTTTATGCCTGATAATAAGGAAAAATACCTTAAATAATAGATTGTTTTGACAACACCTTGAGAGCAACTGCTTAACGTAGGTCATGGAAAACTCGGAAAGATCATGGAACAGAAATAAGACACAAACAGCAGTGATAAACATATTGAACTTTTTCATTTTGACTTGACGTTTCGTATGTACTCTACATACATTTTCAAAAGTAACCGTTGAAATTTAAAACAGCTATTTATATATAACAAAGCGGGTGAGGGGACTGGAACCTAGATTAAGCAAATACTTAACAGTAAAATATAAAATATATATATATAAAATAACAGATTAATAAAGCATCAGCTTTTCACTTCCGACGTTGACGTTGAAAGCTGGTTGAAGTTCTTGAATAAATAACGTCTCTTTTATCTTACAATGATAGTCTGTTTTGCCCTTCGCTAAAATATCAAAATGATCCCACTTGATGTTATGTCCAGTGTCCTTGACGTGGTCAGCAATGGCTGAAGCATTGTCATTTTTAGCGAGGGCCTTAAAATGCTCGGTTTTTCTATCGTGAAGCCGTCGTTTAGTTTTGCCGATGTAAAAACCATTACAATCCCAGCAATTTGCTCTGTAAATAACTCTGGAGCTGTTGTGAACGATTAATCCGGCTCACTTGTACGGAAGAAACGATTTTATACCGCATTCAGTGCTCCGAAATAGCTGTTTTAACATTTCAACCGGTTACTTTTGAAAATGTATGTAGAGTAACATACGAAAACGTCCAAGTCAAAATGAAAAAGTTCACTGATGTTTATGCACTGCTGTTTTGTGTCCTTTATTTTGATCAAATTTACCGATGGCCCACGCACAAAAGTACTTTACGAGTCATGGAACAGGTCACGGAAAAAACCCAAAAGAGTACGAACCTTGAAAGTTATAAATAGAAGTATGAGCTGGATTAGTTGGTCCAAGACATTAACTTGTCAAGTACTCAGAGTTTCATGGTTTTTTCGAAGCAATCATCAGGAAACTCTGATGATCGCTTCGGAAAGAGCATGAAACTCTGAGTACCTAATAAGCAAATGTCTTGGACCAACTAATCCAGCTCTTCAGTTACTTGTATTGTTATAAGATTATAAGTATATATGAAAGTTATCACCTGGAGTATTGACTGGATAAGCAATCATGTAGAACGATTTGGTATATTTATACAAAATAAATATTTAGAATGAATAGTAAATTTAAGTTAGTGGTCCTACAAATATAAAAATAATTAATGTAAAAGTAGCTATTTTAATTCTAACCGAGGCTTCATTGATCCTTTTGAGTATCACATTTGTGACTTCTGTCACCGGGATTGTTATGTGAGGCCATGTTACATTATGGTTGCGCCACTCCAACTCGCGATGAAGTGCACGTGCTGTAAAAGAAACACAAGAAATTCAAAACACTTTTCAATGACAAATTGACCTTTCAAGCACCAGTAGTTAGCCTAGCGATAGGATCTGACAAATTTGTTGAGTGGTTCAGTCCCGTTAAGCTTGAAAGCCAGTGCACACATGCATACATACTTTATTTGTTAAAGCAGGTCGGTAATGGCAGCTAAAGAGCTGACGTGGACCTGCAAAACTTAATAATACAATTAAAATCCTACCATATAAACCTACCAATTAAACTACAATACTTCAGTATTAAAACTAGAATACAAACGTTAATAC
>JAHPZR010032308.1:0-12005 GCA_019787425.1 Platygyra sinensis | reverse complement strand
GGTTCCATGTTATGTTGAAGTGAACTTGTGGATTGATTAAAACTGCCTTTCGAACACTATTCAAGCTGGGTTTAATATTTTCTCGAAGGCTGAATAACAACCAAACCATCGCCTATTAATTTCTAATTGTAAAATGTTAATATTTGGGAAAGGTGGAACTCGCGTTAAAACATCCTGTGACGTTTAATTTTATAGTTCAAAAGCAGCGTGTAAACCTTTGTGTTTTTGCGCTGTTGGGAAGACATAATTATCACTTTTTATAATGTTTTGGACAAAACAGAAGCTGCTGGTTGTATGAGATTTATTTTTTGCACGAGACTTAAATTTGGCGGATTTGAGATAGGGGGTAAACCATTTGCGTCTGATTTGAAAAGGCTGAGATTTTCGAGAAGAAAAGATAGCAAGTTGATAAAACCTAAGCCTGCTGAGTCACTTTTGAGTTTGAGTTTTAAAATGGTGGGTGGAAGAGTAGCGTCGCAATTGTTCGTAAATATGGAGCTGCGTAATCCTAAATGCAATACGAAACAACTGAAAATGAATCAATAGAAACAATGACTTCCATATATGATAGCCACGATCGCTTTAATATAGTTGGGCCAACCCCCTTGGGCGACTGTTGCTATCATATCGAAACAATGGCTTTAGTGATTGTTGCAATCGACAACGGCAAAGACTTAATTTCTGTTTCGTCGATCGTAGACTGATGTCGGGATCAAATGGAAGCGGTCGCGACGATCGCCCAATTTTTTTTTTTGTAGCAGCGATCGTAGATCATATGAATACAGCTACCTTCACTGAATATCAGCTGTCTAAACAACAATGCTGTCAGCCCTAAAGCGCTCATTCTAGTTATGATAGCGAAGATTAGTTCGTTTTAAAAAGTTTGTCGAAATTTATAACCTCCATTTTTTGTTACTCTTTAAAAGAGCTCGGTCACGTCATTTCCACTTATTTCTGCTATGTGCAAAATTAATTTTAATAAACTGAATAGAACCTGAAAACAGTCCAGTTTACTTAAAAAAGATAATAACAAACTAGTAGTAATCGTAGATTAAAGAGTGCGTTCGAGTTCTCTCGTAGGTTTGGTATGTTAAAAAAAAAAAAATTCTAGGGACAGCATTTTATGCCTGAGCTGTTTGGTAGGCGTGAAACTGGTCTTCCTTCGGTAGGGGCGAAAATAAGTGAAATGATCGCAAAGCACGTGCATACGAGAAGAGTTTTTCTCGTTTATACATGTATTTTGTAATATTAGTGACGACCGGCCAGTAAAAAACATGTCCGCAGTTGGCGGTGTACGTGACGTCATCATTTTCAAAAATCCAAAACTGAAGAGCCCCCAAAGTTTTTATCCTCGTCAGGCATAAGAGGGATAAATTTACATCTGTTTACAACTTTTCAAATCAGTAGCTTGCTTCGTCTGGTAACCAGCGCATTTTAAATTTCAGAGTTATGGCGGTGGGTAACAGAACTGAAGCTACGAACGCGTTTGTCGAAAAACGTATACCTATCTCGTGATTTTTAGCCTGTTTTGAAGTTAAAGTATTGGGACAAGTGCTTCTTTGGTCAGTACAGATAATCAGTCGCCTAGATAGCCAAACAAATGTTCTAGCTGCTTAGACTATTTTCCGGTCGCCATGTTGGCGTACCGTCGGAGGTACAACATGGCGGCTTCTTTATCAATCTCCTGTAACATCACAATTTCTTGACTTTATCGACTGAAAATTTTCGGAGCTAAGAATAGTGACTGTGTAAATCGAGACCCGTCGGTGTGCGAGACGACGTGCTTTTATTACTAAAACTAGAACAATTATTTTGTTTACCAACACGACTTTGAATCGCCTTGGCTTTAGGTTAATAGATACAGGGCATTTTCACTTCCGAAACAATGAAACGGAGGATATGTTGGTGTACCAAAGTAATCGGAGTTGAACTCTTGTAGACACTTTGTTGGGTTTATGTTACCTATTTGTGCACAGACATCAGGCGAGCGAAGTGAAACTACACATATCCTCCTTTGATTTATTCAGCAGAAAGCAGCGTTGGTGTTTGTCGAAGAGAAGAGGGTACACAACACGCAGCCAAACTACATATATATAACAGCTTTCTGTTCGTTGTACACACATTTGTGAAGACACGTCTGCAAGGTTTTTACTGACTGACTTTGGACTTAAAAATAACCAACTTCAGTATCCGATACAGTTTACAATAAGCTGCCTCGACACTCGAAAGTCCGCAATATGGCGCAACACTCGAAAGAAAGCGCATATGAGCAGGGAGAGGCGTCATTCGCCCCTGAATAATTTCTTTGGGGGAGGGGGTGTGCAGACTGATGTTCTCAGATAGTTAGATACATACAAAGATCTCGAATGTTTATGGATTACGCGTTAGAACCAATAGAACGTGTAGACTTGCCACAAGCCGACCTCATGAATTTCTGGAAGGACTTTTCGGAAAGTCTATAGAGAGGGTCTGAATGGGGGGGGGGGGGGGGGGGTCCACATGTCGGTTGTCGATTGAAATTTCACTACTTTGTCGATTGTAGGTTAAAATTTACGACCTTTGTCGGTGTCGGTAAATCCCAGTTAATTTTTTTTGCCGCTATGTGGCGTAAAGCCCGAAAATTCCCTTGCATGGAGATAAAAATGGAAAACCAAAAGCTGACAATAACCCCGAAACTAACAATAGCTGTATAGACATCCCCATTCCCACAATCCCGCAACACTCCACCGTAAATTAAAACAGCTAATATTTATTAAGATAATTACAGAAACTAACGATAACGATAATACAATGAGCTAAATTATCTACCTTAATTAATTACAGGAATATAATAATTTGAAACTACAGTACATGTACACTAAATCTATTAAGAGGGTATTGTTAAAAACAAAAGGTAAGCTTTTACTAATTCACTTCAGTTCACCTTTGCGTCCCTGTCCTTGACCTGTCCTCAACCCAACAACGTTCCACCAACAAACGATCGATAAACCAAACTCACGATTCACAAACCAAACTCACGTTTAACCCCAGTTTCCAACTCATTCGGTCTTCGTTCAGATTTTCCTTGACTCAATTATCTTCACTGGCTTACTGCATTGCCTGACAGAAGTTAATCTTTTCCTTTTCCTTCTTCTTTGCTTTCTTCAGCTAGCTTCTCGGCACACATACGCTCCCCGGCAAATGGACTCTTTGTCGTGTAAAGGAACGGTTTTGCTGAATGACTCTTCAGTGATGAAAACGTGCTCTGAACCGAACAAGTCTCCGTTACTTTCAAACCTTCAACGCCGGTGACCTTCTCTCAAAACAGAAAAACCTCTCCACGTGTCAACGCCAAGTCCTAAATATATGCTAACAAGGTGTAAAACGAGATAAAGGGAAAAAAACTATTGGATAAAGAATAATTACATAGGATGTTACATATAATGAAAGAATACGGATTATGTAATAGGTACTACCGGAATACTAATACTTTTAACAACAGATCTTATGAATAAATCACCTAAATAAATATAATCCTAAATACATGTTTTCCGTGACACGCTAGTCGGTAATTTGTTTCCTCGTTTTGTTGGTAGTCAGTAATATTTTTTAGACCTTTGTCGCTAGTCGGTTTACCCCATTCAGACCCTATATAAGACGTGTTTTACAATTCAAGTTAATTCAGTTCAATTCTTTATTCACACCATATAGAGCGTAATCCGTTACAAGATTGCCTTGTGGAAGCCTGACTGACCATTATCGTTAATCCGATCAATTTTCCTTTTTTAATTTAAAAAGCGTCTAGGAGATTTTAATGTCTGCTAAAGGACCCTAGTCAGCCTCCGCCATTTTCGATGACATCGAAATTATTGATATAGTGTGTTGTTGTTGATAGGTCAGTGAATTGTTTCAACCCTAGTTTGTCAAGATTTCCTACCTTGTCAAAAAAGGATTTTTTGGGGTATTACTAACTCCATGAAACAAAATGTTTAGGCTTGAATCTTCAGTGGTGCACTCCAAAGCCCCTCCTCATGACGATGATGTCAGCCTGATGAGATTTTGTTTTTCCGTTTGTTCCCTCTCTAGCCAAAATTACCCCTCCCAAAACCCCACCTCGTGATGTCCCTGCTCCCCACCTCCTCCTAATGACGTCATCCCCATACCAGGCGCTGACTGGTCCATCCCCTTAACCGAGAGGGGCCAAGACAAAATCATGCAACTCTCCCTTTTTGAATATTGCTTTTTTATACCAACCTTCTAATTTTTACCTCATTAGCCCTCACTTATCTCTGTTTCCCTATTTAGGCCCCCTGTAAGCCCCTAACACTAGTATCTTATCTTTGCTGTTCTTAAATTGTTCAGAATTCGATTTTTAAGAAAATTATTTCCCATCGGATTCCTGTACAAACATCTGATGCGTGTTGCCTTCCCGTTAAGATGGATTCTAAATCCCTGACACAAAAGGGGCAGAGATGAGAGTCCACATTTCGGTGGTGATCCTTAACTAAAAAGGTGACGTTTTTAAGTGCACCTAACCCCAAAATATTTTTTTTCGCTTAAATAATTCTTTTCACCTGTTTGAAACGCATTGCGCCTTTTTCCCCCTTTAGACCTAATCTTGACTTTTTACAGGCTGTAGAAGTTAAGAAGTCTGGCCATCATCTGTTCCACGACCGAGCAAGTAAGGGGTATGGGTCTATTCCTGGGTTGATGAAACAAACGTCTTTAAATCAGTCTGTGACGTCAATCCAGGAATAGACCCATGCCCCTTACCAGCTCGGTCGTGCAACAGGTGATGGCTAGATTTCTAACTTTTACAGCCTATGAAAAAGTCAAGATTTAGTTTAAAAAGGTGCAGTGCGTTTCGAACAGGCGCAAAGATTTATTTCAGGGAAAAAAATATTTTGGGGCTACCTGCACTTTAAGTCATAACTCTGAAATTTAAAATGTGCCTGTTTTTAGACGAAGCATGTTCTTGAGCTGAAAAGTTGTTAAATAGATATAACTTTATCCCCTCCCATGCCTGATAAAGATAATAACTTTGGTGGGTCTTTAGTTTTGGATTTTAGAAAATAATGACAGCACGTGCAACCCAAGAATAGCAAAGAATACAATGAACTTAACGATAAATATTCCAGCCACATTATACAAGTTTCTGCTGCACATGGCCGAGCGTCTATCGGGGCGGCCCGGGGGCGGCCCGCATAAAATATCAGGGTCAACTAGGGGAAGTACATTACAAAATCTGTCAAGTTTACAAAAGTAGCTTTAAGAAAATACTCTGAGTTGACTGAAGTTATCAGGCTTAATTTTATCCCCCTACTCTTGTCACTTTGATTCCGCCCGAGATAGACGTGAAAGATCCGCACACTTTTGGACAGGTCGCACGGACTTTTTGCAGCGACAGTTTTTCTTCAGTGTGAGATGCCAGTTTTTGCGAAAAGGTTCCCCGCAATGTGTTGCATGAAATTCCGCTGGTTTTATTTCGTGTCATGAAGCAACGAGAATGACCTCAATTTTCAATGTTGCACCGTGCACTCCTCTTGCAAACCGACATAGATTGGAAATGAATCAATATTCGCTTCGTGCGCACCATCTTGCCGTACAAGTATTAACATCTATATGAGCTCAATAAACGTTATTATCATTGTCATCATCATCATCATTAATATTTGTCCCTACAAGCGTCCTATGCGTAAACACGAAGGAGCTTGTGCCCGCTACATGTCCCCTCAACACTTTCGTCGAGCTTACAAAGCTGAAGTGCACAGCCAGTCGGACTAATGGGCCACGTTCGACATATCAATATTCTTACATGGCCCTGAGGCTTTCACGACAAACTTCCATATTTGGAGGTGCTTTCTCCATGTCCAAGTCTCCTTTGGGAATTGAGAGACAAAAGGAAACCCAACAAATTTGCGATTTTGTCCCGAAAGCCTCGGATATCGAACGTGGTCCATTAGCTAGCTATGAACCTCTCGTAACTGAAGACGTTCATATATTATTATTATGGACGTCTCCTCTTTACCAGGGGCTCCACAAAGACGTGAAATTGGAAGTGCAGTGCATTTATTTAATTCTGTATAACCATAGTTAATAAAGGGGAATGGTTATGAAACTCGACAAAGTTCTTTGTTGTATGTTTTTGTTCTGTTTTTGCCCTTGACCCTGCACAAAACAGAATAGTTGTTTACTCCGAACTGAGGAACTAACCAATAGAAACGTGTTGGTTACGTAATTCATGCATAGTGTATGAGCACAAAACAAAAGATTGTGCAGGGTCGTGGACCTTCCAACATAAATCTTGGCATCTTTGTTTGTTGCTTTGATGCTTGCCGGGCTTCCTAACCAGTCCCCTCTATTAACTATGGTATAACACAGACCGGAGTAGTTCAGCTTCATTCACAGCCAGGCGACACCCTTGCCAAAATAACAGTCGCACGATTGAAATTCAAATTCTACCCTAAGTGTAATGCATTACTTTTCATGTGAGTTTTTTCAGAATCTACTAGCACATTAGGAGAATATCTTCCAGTTGAAGATTCCCCCGTTGTTATCACTGCCTTCTGGACAACGTAGTTACACCGTAAGAGTACAACGTAGTTGCACCGCAATCAATGCCACCATGAAACCACAGATAACCCACTCGAAATTTCTTCATACGAATGTCGCGCGTCTATACAGCAAGCTCGTGTGACAGCTGTCGTAACAATATTACGACGGCGTAGGTAGACATTGGAAGTGCGTGACGCGTTATTAATCAAACGCCGGAAGTCTGCGTAGGAGCATACAAGGCGCAAAGAGTGGTTTCTACAAGATATTCCAGCATTCCCATCTCTACCTACCTTCCTACACATAACTTTTCTAGATTCAAGCTGCACACAAATTTTCACCGGCGCTAATCGATTGAGTGCAATAATTCAACGTTAACAGTACGCCTGTTCGCTCAGTTCCTTGTCAAGTAGACTCTGTTGGAGACATATTCCTTTATCGTGCATTTCAGTCCATGGGCGTTTCAGAGGCAGAATGAAGAAGTTAATCTCTAACTATCAACCTCCCTAACTCTTCTGCAGCAAGCTTAAGTGCGCAGTCGAGTTTTTATGTAAAGCTGGCATGTTTGTAGTTGGTAATCAAGTCTGTCGTTCTCCTACGGTTTCAATCTGCGAGATACTTGGCATCTTGATGTTGATCATTGGTATCATCTCGAGCGTTATTTTCAGGCAAAAGCGACAATTTTTATTGCGGATGTTGTCTTCTCCTGTTCTTTTTCATTTTTAACGATAATTTGCCATTAATTGTCATCCTGTTTCTTCCCACAGTACTCCAAAATCTCTAAAATAGAAAGTGATGGAAATTCATTAATTACTCGCGATATACTAAGGCCCTTTTTGCACTTGACTTTATATTAACGATTGTTTGCCCTTATATATACATAACACGTCAGCATAAAACGGTTTTCAATAAACGTTTTCACGGTTTACTCTGCTCATTTGCATTACAATGAAATCTAGCATATACGTGAGACAATAGGCTAGTTTCGAATTGTGCAGAAACAAAAGAACAGAGTCGAGGTTCAGGGGAATAATTAGCATTTTGTATTGTTCAAAACAAAGGAAAATGCAAATTATTCCCCTGAACCTCGACTCTGTTCTTTTGTTGCTGCACAATTCGAAACTAGCCTATTTCGGGCTATTTTGTAGTTTTGGCCCGAAATTGCCTCGCATCCACGTTGGATTACATTGTAATGCAAATGAGAAAAATTATGCTTTTCTATCTTGAAAAACTATTATTTTCAGGATTCCTTCAATTTAAACGTAATTTTGAGTGTGACCAAAATAAAAATACTTAAAATACCGTGACTGAGCTACAAGTTATCTACCAAGATCAAGAACGTACTTTGAATTATTGCACTCAATCGATTAGCGCCGGTGAAAATTTGTGTGCAGCTTGAATCTAGAAAAGTTATGTGTAGGAAGGTAGGTAGAGATGGGAATGCTGGAATATCTTGTAGAAACCACTCTTTGCGCCTTGTATGCTCCTACGCAGACTTCCGGCGTTTGATTAATAACGCGTCACGCACTTCCAATGTCTACCTACGCCGTCGTAATATTGTTACGACAGCTGTCACACGAGCTTGCTGTATAGACGCGCGACATTCGTATGAAGAAATTTCGAGTGGGTTATCTGTGGTTTCATGGTGGCATTGATTGCGGTGCAACTACGTTGTACTCTTACGGTGTAACTACGTTGTCCAGAAGGCAGTGATAACAACGGGGGAATCTTCAACTGGAAGATATTCTCCTAATGTGCTAGTAGATTCTGAAAAAACTCACATGAAAAGTAATGCATTACACTTAGGGTAGAATTTGAATTTCAATCGTGCGACTGTTATTTTGGCAAGGGTGTCGCCTGGCTGTGAATGAAGCTGAACTACTCCGGTCTGTGTTATACCATAGTTAATAGAGGGGACTGGTTAGGAAGCCCGGCAAGCATCAAAGCAACAAACAAAGATGCCAAGATTTATGTTGGAAGGTCCACGACCCTGCACAATCTTTTGTTTTGTGCTCATACACTATGCATGAATTACGTAACCAACACGTTTCTATTGGTTAGTTCCTCAGTTCGGAGTAAACAACTATTCTGTTTTGTGCAGGGTCAAGGGCAAAAACAGAACAAAAACATACAACAAAGAACTTTGTCGAGTTTCATAACCATTCCCCTTTATTAACTATGGTTATACAGAATTAAATAAATGCACTGCACTTCCAATTTCACGTCTTTGTGGAGCCCCTGGTAAAGAGGAGACGTCCATAATAATAATATATGAACGTCTTCAGTTACGAGAGGTTCATAGCTAGCTAATGGACCACGTTCGATATCCGAGGCTTTCGGGACAAAATCGCAAATTTGTTGGGTTTCCTTTTGTCTCTCAATTCCCAAAGGAGACTTGGACATGGAGAAAGCACCTCCAAATATGGAAGTTTGTCGTGAAAGCCTCAGGGCCATGTAAGAATATTGATATGTCGAACGTGGCCCATTAGTCCGACTGGCTGTGCACTTCAGCTTTGTAAGCTCGACGAAAGTGTTGAGGGGACATGTAGCGGGCACAAGCTCCTTCGTGTTTACGCATAGGACGCTTGTAGGGACAAATATTAATGATGATGATGATGACAATGATAATAACGTTTATTGAGCTCATATAGATGTTAATACTTGTACGGCAAGATGGTGCGCACGAAGCGAATATTGATTCATTTCCAATCTATGTCGGTTTGCAAGAGGAGTGCACGGTGCAACATTGAAAATTGAGGTCATTCTCGTTGCTTCATGACACGAAATAAAACCAGCGGAATTTCATGCAACACATTGCGGGGAACCTTTTCGCAAAAACTGGCATCTCACACTGAAGAAAAACTGTCGCTGCAAAAAGTCCGTGCGACCTGTCCAAAAGTGTGCGGATCTTTCACGTCTATCTCGGGCGGAATCAAAGTGACAAGAGTAGGGGGATAAAATTAAGCCTGATAACTTCAGTCAACTCAGAGTATTTTCTTAAAGCTACTTTTGTAAACTTGACAGATTTTGTAATGTACTTCCCCTAGTTGACCCTGATATTTTATGCGGGCCGCCCCCGGGCCGCCCCGATAGACGCTCGGCCATGTGCAGCAGAAACTTGTATAATGTGGCTGGAATATTTATCGTTAAGTTCATTGTATTCTTTGCTATTCTTGGGTTGCACGTGCTGTCATTATTTTCTAAAATCCAAAACTAAAGACCCACCAAAGTTATTATCTTTATCAGGCATGGGAGGGGATAAAGTTATATCTATTTAACAACTTTTCAGCTCAAGAACATGCTTCGTCTAAAAACAGGCACATTTTAAATTTCAGAGTTATGACTTAAAGTGCAGGTAGCCCCAAAATATTTTTTTCCCTGAAATAAATCTTTGCGCCTGTTCGAAACGCACTGCACCTTTTTAAACTAAATCTTGACTTTTTCATAGGCTGTAAAAGTTAGAAATCTAGCCATCACCTGTTGCACGACCGAGCTGGTAAGGGGCATGGGTCTATTCCTGGATTGACGTCACAGACTGATTTAAAGACGTTTGTTTCATCAACCCAGGAATAGACCCATACCCCTTACTTGCTCGGTCGTGGAACAGATGATGGCCAGACTTCTTAACTTCTACAGCCTGTAAAAAGTCAAGATTAGGTCTAAAGGGGGAAAAAGGCGCAATGCGTTTCAAACAGGTGAAAAGAATTATTTAAGCGAAAAAAAATATTTTGGGGTTAGGTGCACTTAAAAACGTCACCTTTTTAGTTAAGGATCACCACCGAAATGTGGACTCTCATCTCTGCCCCTTTTGTGTCAGGGATTTAGAATCCATCTTAACGGGAAGGCAACACGCATCAGATGTTTGTACAGGAATCCGATGGGAAATAATTTTCTTAAAAATCGAATTCTGAACAATTTAAGAACAGCAAAGATAAGATACTAGTGTTAGGGGCTTACAGGGGGCCTAAATAGGGAAACAGAGATAAGTGAGGGCTAATGAGGTAAAAATTAGAAGGTTGGTATAAAAAAGCAATATTCAAAAAGGGAGAGTTGCATGATTTTGTCTTGGCCCCTCTCGGTTAAGGGGATGGACCAGTCAGCGCCTGGTATGGGGATGACGTCATTAGGAGGAGGTGGGGAGCAGGGACATCACGAGGTGGGGTTTTGGGAGGGGTAATTTTGGCTAGAGAGGGAACAAACGGAAAAACAAAATCTCATCAGGCTGACATCATCGTCATGAGGAGGGGCTTTGGAGTGCACCACTGAAGATTCAAGCCTAAACATTTTGTTTCATGGAGTTAGTAATACCCCAAAAAATCCTTTTTTGACAAGGTAGGAAATCTTGACAAACTAGGGTTGAAACAATTCACTGACCTATCAACAACAACACACTATATCAATAATTTCGATGTCATCGAAAATGGCGGAGGCTGACTAGGGTCCTTTAGCAGACATTAAAATCTCCTAGACGCTTTTTAAATTAAAAAAGGAAAATTGATCGGATTAACGATAATGGTCAGTCAGGCTTCCACAAGGCAATCTTGTAACGGATTACGCTCTATATGGTGTGAATAAAGAATTGAACTGAATTAACTTGAATTGTAAAACACGTCTTATATAGGGTCTGAATGGGGTAAACCGACTAGCGACAAAGGTCTAAAAAATATTACTGACTACCAACAAAACGAGGAAACAAATTACCGACTAGCGTGTCACGGAAAACATGTATTTAGGATTATATTTATTTAGGTGATTTATTCATAAGATCTGTTGTTAAAAGTATTAGTATTCCGGTAGTACCTATTACATAATCCGTATTCTTTCATTATATGTAACATCCTATGTAATTATTCTTTATCCAATAGTTTTTTTCCCTTTATCTCGTTTTACACCTTGTTAGCATATATTTAGGACTTGGCGTTGACACGTGGAGAGGTTTTTCTGTTTTGAGAGAAGGTCACCGGCGTTGAAGGTTTGAAAGTAACGGAGACTTGTTCGGTTCAGAGCACGTTTTCATCACTGAAGAGTCATTCAGCAAAACCGTTCCTTTACACGACAAAGAGTCCATTTGCCGGGGAGCGTATGTGTGCCGAGAAGCTAGCTGAAGAAAGCAAAGAAGAAGGAAAAGGAAAAGATTAACTTCTGTCAGGCAATGCAGTAAGCCAGTGAAGATAATTGAGTCAAGGAAAATCTGAACGAAGACCGAATGAGTTGGAAACTGGGGTTAAACGTGAGTTTGGTTTGTGAATCGTGAGTTTGGTTTATCGATCGTTTGTTGGTGGAACGTTGTTGGGTTGAGGACAGGTCAAGGACAGGGACGCAAAGGTGAACTGAAGTGAATTAGTAAAAGCTTACCTTTTGTTTTTAACAATACCCTCTTAATAGATTTAGTGTACATGTACTGTAGTTTCAAATTATTATATTCCTGTAATTAATTAAGGTAGATAATTTAGCTCATTGTATTATCGTTATCG
>JAHPZR010032303.1:0-22818 GCA_019787425.1 Platygyra sinensis | reverse complement strand
AATATTTTGTAAAAGCAATAGAGAACTTTTTTCCATATTTATACAGCCTAATCGGAACACTCGCGGGGTTGGGAGAATTCTCGAAAGTTATACGCAAACCCGAGATGCAGTCGAGGGTTTGCATAACTTTCGAGAATTCTCTCAGCCCCCCTCGTGTCTTTGATGAGGCACGCCGGAAAACAAGAAGGGCTTTGCCCCCCCCTCTCCCCGTCACAATATCTCCTAAATCTGGGGATAATTAATATATAAAATGATTCTGATTCTACTGATAATGTTCTGTGCGCACATCACATCATCGTACGATTCTACTGATGATGTTCTGTGCACACATCGCATCGTGGTATGATTCTACTGACGATGTTATGTGCACGCATCGCACTGGCTTTATGATTCCACGGATGATGTTCAGGGCACACATCACATCGTAATATGATTCTACCGATGATCTTCTGGGCTCACTTCCAACCGGCCTTATGATTCATCAGATGATAACAACTTGTAAAATGCATCAAGGTTATGATTCCAGAAAAGAGTTCATATGTTCACTAGGCATAAGAGTTATGATTCCTCCGAAGATCCTATGTGTACACACAGCACTACAGCCTATGATTCAGAGATCATTTTATGTAACCAGATAACAGCGTAGTAATGATTTGTTACCATTCAAATACGACTATTGCATCATCACATAAATCACCATACATGATTCATTAGGCTGAATTCCTGTGAATGTAGTATTTGTCCGTATTAGTTCATTTCCATTCGTTTTCCTTGTTTGCGTGAAGACCATGAACTCTTTTTAGCCCTTGAAAAATTCAGTCAGCGGTGCAAAATCTTAGACATTTTTGGCGGGGCCCAAAATCCACTATGACGTCATCCGTGTGTTTGTCAGAAGAGAAAACATGGCGAACAAGGGAAGGTACGCTTTCCGGGAAAGTTTTGATGCAACTCCTGGCGTCTCAGTGCATCTATTCCCCAAAGACGAGGCCTGATTTTAAGTCCATAAACACATCTGTTCTTTGTTCAGTCCATTTCGCTCCAGAGTGTTTCACACGAAGTCACGAAGTCTCGATCTAGCCGACTCAAAGCATAATATATCTGGTAGTCGTCACTTGGAAAGGGGTTCCATTCGGACGATAGATGTATTGGTAGAACAAGAAAAATCAGAAACAACAGATAGAGAGCGAAGAATGGAGAGTAAGCTTATAATCTTTTTTCTACATTCCACAATTACACATGTAAATTTCAGCGCTATATAGTAGGTGAAATCTAATTCTTTTTAACGTAAGCTTATTTTATGCTGATTATGAGAAAGCTTACAAGTTCTGCACATTGTTGCTCAGCTGCTGTTGCTTCTCCGGTGTTTGCTCAGTCACCTAAAAGTCCAGAATTGTCAGTCGAAATGCCCGAACCAGAGCCAACATGTACCGCAGTTGGGAATGACGATGAACTGCATGAGCTCGTCATGGAAACTCCCATCAGCGCACCATGGCCTCCGAGTTCTGCATCCAGCGAAAAGTGCTCCAAACTCTCGAAAAGTGTTAGGCGTTTGCAAAAAGAGAACTCTTACCTTAGGAAAAGGAACCGAGAGCTAAAAGAACGAGTGAAAAATGAAAACACTTTTTCCGACCTCATCCAGCAATCAATATTTATGGCACGAATTCGAAACCACTATAATTGTTTTTTCATTTGACTTTTCCAATCCTATATTCTGGAGGTCTTTTTATTAGCGTGTGACAACCTGGTTAGTGTTGTTGTAGCTTTTTGAATGAGGTCGCTCCGTTTATTTCACTCTCTGAACGTAGATAAGACATGTACATGAAGATGAGTCGGATAAGAGCTCTGACAGTTCAGAGGATGAAGAAGGAATCACTGCTAATCAGTTGTTATTTCAAGTAAACATTTCTTACCCAACTATTCAACTTCACAGCAATTACCTCTTCAACTGGTTTAATTAAAATGTTGCGGTACGATTCATTCTCACCCTGCCCAAATTGCCTGAAGACTTAAAATATTTACTTAATCTCCTGTGGCTTGTTCTTGCTTTGTTCTTGTTTTGTTAGAGGCATAACAAAGCTTAATACAGTCAGCCCATACCATCTAAAAATCAACTGAACCCCCTGCAAAGAAGAAGACACCTGCAAAGAGGAAGGAGAACCCTGTGCCTGCACAGAAAGGGAACAATAACATTTGATTCTTTGTTGACTTTTTGGGAATATAAGATTATTTCAAAAAGTTTAGGCCAACACTGTGTTATTATGCCTTCATTGTACAGTTCTGTCAAACACAATAGAAGGCTGTTCTTCAGACTGAGCTGTGTGTTAAGTGACCTGGTGTTACGGAGACGACTCAGCTATATTTACTGCTTCTTAAATGTACAGCATGTATTGCAAATAATATTTCAATGCCAAGTGGGTCTGATTTGTAAATAAGCTAAATGTGTATCAAAACAAAGTCAACTTTTTATCAAAGTATTGGTTTCTAAACATACAGCTCAAGATGCTAGTATGTAGTAGACTAGTAACTGTAGTCAGGGGTTGACATACTTGATAAAAATTCTTTTTTTTCTTTGGGCAAAATATACAACTCAGTGGCAAAGTAAGGAATTTTTATCAACTATAGTGGTGTGGGTTTTTTACTTTTTCTGAACCTTTCATGCCTTAGGGAGAATCAGCGATTACCACCACATGCCCATTTTTCAAGTTTCATAATTTTTATAATGACAGGTCTGAAGTCGTATTTATTACTGAACGTGACTTTCACATTTTTCATACTTAATACATGTATAAAGTTCTCTACTGAGATCACTACAAGTTGCCTCAAAACTCTGGTTCATCTAGTTCCTATCCTGTGATGTTACATAACCAGTTGTGGCATGTGTGGCATATCTAGTTCTTATATTATGATAAATACAGGCAGGCAATCTCCTACTGTTATCCCAGCCCAAGTAACAGAAGATCCAGCATGTAAGCCACCTGTATGTTTTAGCTCTGAGAAACCTGCAGTAAATTAGAAGAGTTTAACATGTTTAAGATAGAAAAAGATTCGAGCTTATTTCTCCAGAGTAATGACAGTTTTCCCATCCTTTCGTCGATGACCTCTACCATTTCTGATCTTCAGTAACGGCGCTACCATCTTGAGAACTGCGCTGTTGGTTAGTGCGAGGTAATCTTCGTGCTGTGTCACGCATGATATGCGTTTAATGCTACCATCAAACGTGAGTAAACGGGCATAACCAACTTCCCTACAGCATCTAAATTCACGCGCCGATTCAAGTGTTGTATCACTGCATATTTTACAAGAGCACCTTCAATTTAAAAACGCCAGTTTGAGTAATAAACTGAGATTCCATTGGCACAGACTAAATGCTTAGCCTGCCGTATATATATCTTTTTTTACAAGAACAAGGTTCGATCATGTGCATAGTTTCAGGTCGCTCTGAGCTTTAAATTTCCCGCTACACTCAGAATCATTCATGACAAAACACAACAGGATTTTCACGTACCAAGCACTGACAGGCACAGTTTTATCAAATCGTTGTTCTAAAGTAACAACACTCAATCCGTCTTCGTCGACTTCGTCTTCCTCAAGGCCTCGGCCATTTTCATCGGAACTCGCCAAAGGTTCACATTCGTACGGAGGTATATGGCCTATATCTGACCCTATCTCTTATTTAGAACTTTGCATCGAGTCTAGATCGTCTTCAGCTGAACTTTAGGTAAAGTCTTCGTCGCTTAAAGCCATGGTTTCGTCCAAGATTTAAAGAGTAAATAACTTGCATTGGAGTCGTTCTGCTGCATACACACCAATTACGTCACGATCCTTTAACTAGAGCTCAGGTCCTTGACTATAATTTTATGGAAAATGGGGCATCTTTAAGCGTCTAAAAAAGTATGTCGCCGCCACTTTTGGAACACTATTTCCCCTTTAAAATAGCTCTAAAGGAGCCTATTTTAGGTTAAATTGAAAAAAAAAAAAAAAAAACTGGAGGTGAAATTTCGTTTCATGTGCACTTTAAATGCAAAAATTATTTTGAAAAACGTTTACTGTGTATTTTGTTGCATAATATTTTGTTGTCTTCGCTTGAGCTCCCTCGGCAAGTTCGTATTAGCTCACTAACATCGAGGCACGCAAAGCGCTGTTCTTCTTCTTTCTTTTGCATTCTTTCCATGAGTCAGAGGGAAAGAGATGGTCAAACCCCAAATCAAAACATTCATTCATTTGAATTCCTTAATATTTGTACTTGAGAGTTGAACTACCGGCTTTGAAATGGTTTCAAATTGTGCCGGGGAAACCCAGAAAGCGTGACGTGACAACCGTGTTTGCATACTCTCATCTAAACACGCCTATCGACCAATGAGAATGCGCGTACTGTCTTAAATATTTTATAAACTTATTTCTTCACTTAAAGTGCCAATATCGTCAAAATTTTTATTTTCTTATCTGATCCTATATTTCATGCAATGAACTTTGGCGAAAAAAAATTTCGATTTGGATAAAAAGCGATTTTTCTATGAGGTTTTGAAAACCTGAAAATCCTATTTTATTGCGGTCTACCCGTGCCGCTGATCACGTCATCGACGTGCTCAGATTTGTGACGTAGATTAAGGAACACGTGACTTCAGGCTTGACTTATCTCGCTTGTTTTACCTCTGTAAATTTAGCTTCGCAGCCTATGCAAAATGCTCCTTTCCAGCAGTTTGTATGAACTACTAAGTTTAATTTACAGAGGTAAAACAAGCGAGATAAGTCAAGCCCGAAGTCACGTGTTCCTTAATCTATGTTACAACTCATTCTAAAACAGGGGAAGACTGGCGCGAATGATGGACCAAAATGGCGGCAAATTTGAACGTTTTAAAACTTCTAAAAAAGATTGCATTTTATCCAAATCGCATTTTTCTTTCGCAGAAGTTCATTGGGTGATATATAGAATCAGATAAGAAAATAAAAATTTTGATGATATGGGCACTTTAAGTATCACCGAAAGGGGAAAGATCATTTAGAGAATTATCTTCTAGTGTATTACTGAAACTTTTACATGCGTTGTTGTTAACTTGTTATACCAAGTGTACGTTTTTGTTAAGCACTCTAACTATTATTCTGAAAATTTAAAACCCCTATGTATAAGCATTAACCGAGCATTTTAGTGACATCTTTTGGAGGCCCGAGCGTTTTATTAGAAAAATGGAGCATTAATGTGGAGCATTTTGGTGGGAAAATAAAAGCATAATGTACTAAGCCTAATGACAGAAGTCTCTTTTCTTTTGTCAGCGAACACCAGAAAAAAAGCATCTGCTAACGGGAAAGATTTCACAAGACGATAATTTTGAGAGCTTCCAAGATGAGGAATCGCGTCGGTTTTCTTAAACAGAAACCCACATGTGCTTAGCTGTCACGTAACCTCTCCTTATTTGACAAACGCCATGACAAAAGTTGTCAGGGGCTAATTAGAAAAATTGATGGAAACATTGTTTTCGTTTAATAACTTTCCGTACGAAGAACATTTTTTTTGTATATATATTAAAAGAAAGCTATTCCTAAGATCTATCGAATCATATAAAATTCAAAATTATGAAAAACGGTCACTTTTGGGTTGGCTGATACCTTAAAAACACCCATACAATATACCAGACTAAATAATTTATTAGAAAAGATAAACATACCTGCATTCTGGCCGACATATAACAAGCTGCTAATGGGGAAGGAAACTCATTTCTTGTGGCCATTTTAAAGCAATCAGGAGGAAATGTGAGCAAGGCAATAAGGTTTGGACTAAAATTAGCCAATTGTTGCTCTCCAGGATGTATGGAAATATATTTCCGTAGAAAGATTTACATTTCGGTATTTTGCATGGTGGTGACTTAATTTGGATATATTAATCAATTTTGAAGTTTTTAAATGAAGAATTTAAATGCAAAGACGTAAGGAGCGAGTTCCTTTAAACATGCAGGGTCCTATGCGGGGAAAAAAGGTAGAGATCTTGATTTGGCTCAATAAAAGCCTGAATCATGCACGACGTTTACTTGTAAAGCAAGGGAAAGTCTGCACACAGGCCAGCTAAAAAACTATGTGCAATTTTTTTTTTGGACTGGACAAGTTTAATTAGCGATCGAAAGCAATATATCTATAGCAATTATGCTACAAACTACAACCAATTGCCTTACAGGTTGTGGCTTTTATACGTTAACTTGAAAGATATATAATGCCAAATCGGGACGAAGAAACACATAATTGGAGTGGCCATAATAGATTCTTCCTGATCGAAACTGTATTTATTTAATAACAAGTTAAACGGAAATTGTAAAATGTTGAGAATAATAATTTCATCGTGAGACAAACGTTGTTCAGAAATTGCATACCATCACTGTGCTTATTGGCATCAGATATGGATTTCAAGGTAGCTGGCATGCGGTCGATGAAAGAGAAATCTTAGGCTTTCATATGGTCGATTTTGACCAAAAATTGGGAAATGAAAAGCTTTACATTGAGATTTAATCATCGTGGCGTAGGTTGTCAATGAATGTAGCAGCAAATGCCCACAAACATTTCCTGTTTTCAAATTCAATTCGTTAACAAAACAGAAATCGTACCTTATACGATCACTAGCTTTTGCTGCAGTGCCCATAACTACGCTCCCCTCAATTTAATCGTTATAATTTTCATGCTTACTTGTTATTTTCTAACATTTTTTTTTTCCAATGTTCGACTCTGGTAGATGTTACCCTGGTGAATTTGACGAATTAAAAGTAAAAAAACAAAAAAACAAAAACAGAAACATAAGACAAACCTAAACTAAACAAAAAGCTAGTCTTGAGACTTGAAAATTAGGTTGTCTTAAACTACTTGAACTGAACTTCTTTCTTGCTCCACCACTGCCCTATTCGATCGTTTGAGGTGTAGCTGAAAATGGCTTTTAAATTGCATCAAAATAGATTAAATGTCTTTAAAATAAAAACTAAACAAATTGACGAATTAACAGCATTCGAGTGAATCAAATACATTGATTTCCTTCTTTGTTTTATTATTCATCAGTCCATATATTTTATAGTGTGTTTGAACGTGTACTAAGATCTTTTAAAACGAATACTCCAGCTGAGACACAAAATCATCCATTCCCTTTTGCAGGTGTTTATGTAAAGGTCTCAATCGCGTCTAATGGAAAATTGCCAAATGCTTATTTGTTGTTCCAATAATAACGACACACTCGAACATACCTCTCCAAGTCATAAGAAACGCTCTCTAAATTTTCACAACCCAAATTCCGAATTCTTTTTATCACCCGCAGATGATACAGATAGAATTTTTCAGAAATTCAGTCAAATATAAACAATTAAAACAAAGCACACGGGATGCATTTTCTTCATTTCACTCTGCCGAATCTTTGCAACTGTTAAACTCAATGCCTCAAGTAACCAAATGGAACTATGAAAACGATATTAGGAAGTTGGCCGGGAGCGTAGATGAGAAATAATGTCCTTTCCGTTAAGCCTTTAAAATCCTAATTAGCAATTAGTCCATTTTTTCCATATCAGATTACTTTTCTACGTCGACTTGTTGTCGACGATTCATGACAAATGCAGCCATGCGCCATTAAATGCCGCTAACAAAAAGCGATGTTTATTTCTAAAGCCCATATAAAACGAAATAAATACTGTAATGTGTGGCATTTCTTTTAGCTATAGCTTCCAAACCAGTTGAAAATTAATGTAGAATCAAGAGGAGCGAGTTGGCTTCAACAATAGGTGTTCCTTCTGAAAAAAAAAATGTAGCAGGAAAATTCAGACAACTCAGCACTTTAGCCGTAAGAATTTTCAACGTGGAATTTAATCTAATCAGAAGCAGTGCGCTATCTTCCAGTTCGACTTGTAAACTTCTTTTAAAGTAAACATCTAACTTAAAAACAAATGAGCGTAGGTTTTTCGACAGTACTCGTATATTGCTGTCCGCGTATCGAGAATGTTTTGAAGAAATTTGGGATGAGTGCCAAATTTAACTGTTTACTTTATTTTTAGCGGAAAAAGTGAAGAAAACTAAAAACATTAAGCTAGAGTTAATGGTGAATTGGAATCTGTTGAGATATAGATCTCAATACAATGCAGTGAGCGAAACAGCAAATGCTTTTAAAAAGCATTTCCTTGCATCAAATTCAATCAGTAAACTGAGGAAAGATTCTAAACTTACACGATAGCTTTCAGCCAGTCTACCAAATTGAGTTTCATCTCCAGTTAGATTCGAGAATTCCCCTGCGTCCACGGCTATTGTAAAAAAATATCTTGAGTGCTCACAAGTTGTAAACATTAGTGATTATTTCGGGATTTTTTAACAGGAAGTCTTGAAATTTAAATCTACAATTGGCTTGTTTTATATTACCGGATTTAACATTTAGACTTCCTATGTCACCTAATAGATCCTAACTAACAGGTAATTGGAAACTGCTTTTGAATCCTGTCAAAATTAACACGGAGCATGCAAACCAAGCAAAAAAATGGTAAAAAGGGGGTCATTTTAACAATCTCACGGGTTTTCTTACATGAGATTTTATTAAAAGCAAAATAAATGGATAAACAGTGCATGAATTGTTTCACTACCCTAAGAGTGCTCTATACATGCAATGTATAATACAAGAGTATAAAGACAATACTTTTGTCTGAAGATGGCTTAGTGCGTGAAACTCGAGTTACCGAGCCCTCTGTCTTTACATCTTTAAAAGCAAAATACATAATTTATGACCATGTCACATACCCTATGCCCTCATTCACTTTACTTCTTCTAAGCTTTATACAGTTTAGAAAGAGGTTTTAAAGCGGACGTTCTACGTCAGTGGCAAAAATGATAATCACCTGCATGTTTGAAAATTAACTAAAATTTTTTTCGATTTTGCTGACGAAATTTGCATTTAGAACGAATGCCCTTGTAGTATAAAATCATCAATTATCTTTCCAGGTACTTATGCAAAGACTCCAATTGCATGTGGCAGGCGATTACCAAATGCTTTTTACTTGTGTAAAGATAAATAATTTTGTCGGAGAATTTGACAAAAGTCATTTAGTGAACGTTTCCCGGCATTTTCATTACCCAACTTCGACCTGGCAGCAGATGAAAATCGTTATCTTAAATGTTCTCTGATAAGCTAGAGAAATGCTAACCACCATAATAACATTTTAAAATTAAATTAAGATTTATTATATGGCTAGCTCTGCAAGCGATGATTAGCTACCCGAGTGGGCAAGATAGAGCCATCTTGCCTTCTCGGGACTACCCGACGCGATGTGACCCACAAGAAAATTTTCCCGTAGGCCCTACAATAAATCCTTTATTGAGAAAGCTTGGTCGGTCAAGATGGCTGGATATTGGCCTCGTTCCTTGTTTTTGCTAGTTTATGGACCTCGACTAGGTCTTGGTCCATAAACACACACACAAAAGAAAAACTTGGCCAATATTAACTTCTTACTAACCGAGCGCAAGGGCCGTACTGGGGAATATTGGTCCGAGGTCGTGTCCTAAAACCCGTAAAATAGTGTAGGATGAACGCGAAAATGGCGAGCGCGATAAACGAGCGGCCTCGCGCTCTCGCTGTTTTCGTGTTCGACCCACGGATTGAAAAGCAGGAGGAGAGAATGCTTTGAGTCGAACATTCGGCCAGAGTTTAATAGCTCTTAACAGCTCTTCGAAACTCGCGCATCATTCCTCGCCGACCAATTGATGTCCACAGCGATTGCCAGCGGAAAGAAATCAGGGAACAAATATCCCACTAATTAAAATTACCGACGCGATGTTTTGGGTAGCGTTAGACTGGGAGCAGTCTCTCTTTTCCTCGAAAATCCGTGTTGAGGAACGCAAAACAAGTAGCCGTGCAAGCGCGATCTACACAGTTACGCTAGCACGCTTCTTCCTCACCAAGGTTCTCGAGGAAAAGAGAGACTGCTCGCAGTCTAGGGTAGCGTTTCTCCGCTCTTTAATAATTTGCGCTTTACTCTCAACGTATTGTTTATCAATCACGACTCCACCGTTCTAAAATTGTTTACTAAAATTGAGTTCATTCAAATGACGCGCTTCATTCATGAGGTTAAGTGTTCTTTTATTAGCGTGCATGAAAAGGATAATCCCTGCCCTCCAACATTATCTCCTCCCACCGGCTAACGCTTTTGTAAAATCATTAATCAATCTCCTTCAATAAATTTTAGTCTTACTCCAATGCGTACGATATATTTTTCCTGTTTAAACTTGAACAAAATTTTTAAGTTAAACTTGAACATAAATTATCACAATTCGGTTGCAACGTTCAACTGCTATGGAAGAGATTTATTCGCGAGAAATATCTATTATCAGTCTATGAATAGAAAAAAAGTCACACCTCTGTCGTGTGCCGCGCGTTTCAGTGATTGAAAGCAAAGAAAAATGAACGCACTCTCTGACCAAGGTAAATGTTTAACATCAGTTTTTTTCCAGACAAATTCACGAGTAAAACTTTTTCACATTTTTAGACTGCTTTTCATCGCTATTGTTTCTTGCGATCGAAAACAGTCCGAAAGTATTAAACTTGAAAGCAACAAAATCGCTTCTTTGACACTAAAAAAAAAATTGAAAAAGAATAACTTCCATGACGATTTATACGCGCAAAAACAGAAATTCGGTCACACATTCTTCACTCTAACTAGGCAACGCGCGGTAGACTTAATAAAAAAGTAGAACGCCGCACGAATAACAGGCAAAGAATGCTTTCAGCAGCATACCTATTAAAACGAGTCGGAATTAGAATAAAAAGAGATTTAAACTGGGGCTTGTATAGCGTGCGTAGTTGTCGGTTTCAGCAATTTTTTGAAAGCAATTTGAGCGCGAGCGCTCAAAGTGATAAAGCGAGGCTCCTTGCGGCTTCGTCGCTAGTTATCGCGGCTTCGCCGCTTTCTTAGCGCGCTCACATTACTTAACAAACTACGCAGGCTAGGGGATGTATTTAGAGAGATGTGGTCCGAATGCGACACATGTGGATAATTAGTTTTTGAATTGTCATCACCTTGCTCGGCGCACAGCGGTGGTCAATTTTGCCTTGGGGTACACCGGCGAATATTGACTTTACGAGAGAAAAAACTACGCTACCCACCCCCAAGTGCAGCTTAATTGTTGTGCCGAAAGTTTTCCGAACAACGACGGCAATTTTGGCTTGGCTTCGGACGGAGTCCCTCGGGGCTACCAAGAACAAAAGGCTATTCAATTTTGCTTAACGTGAGATGTTGAGCCGGAACAATAGACCATTTCTTGATACTAATTAAATCTTAAAGTAATTCTGTTTTAAGTTGTTACCACGGCACTGCGAATTAAACTTCCTGTCAAAAAAAAATTAAAAAAAGGTGATCCTATGGAAGGCAAGAGATTTAATTAAAATGGAAATATTCACCGTATCGGTTGCGGCCATTTTAGCTAAGCAGACTCTTAGATCTTAACCATAATTGCACCGTTTTTTACTGTACACGTTAGCCGGAGTCAGATTCCAAAGCTAGTGAATACATATCTGTTTTTCAACAAAGCGCTATTTTTTTTCCATGAAAGAATATTATAGAGAAAAATATATACAACAAAAGGCGCAATTTAGGGTGAAAAGTAGGATTTTGTCTGTTTTCTTTTTCAAATTAAACATTTGGTTTACATACCTTTAAGCTAAGAAAGTTGAAAATAATTTATTACCATTTTTGGGTCTTATGCTCTGCATACAGACCCTAAGTCAGAGGCAATCTTGTGTGTCATTTTGAGGGAGAGATGACACGTGACAGATCTCCGAGAGTACAAGTAGTCTGGGTACTAGTTGTTTTTAAGTTGTTTCGTCGGCCATTGCTTCCAGCGCGTTGTAGTCGCAGTGTTTTCCCTGTGTTGGGAAAATTTTGAAGAACTTTCCGTCGCAATTAGTAGTATTTATTCAAGGTACGTTATGTCCTGTTACAAAATTGCTCTATCGTAACAGCACTGCTTTGCCTTGTTTGTTTTCTGTTATTTCACTCAGGTGTTGCTGAGCGGAGTTTCCTCGGCGAGGAAAGGAAACATATATCTAGACTCGCCTTGTGTTTAGTGCAGATTGCACTGAAGCTAGACGCTTTCGCAAGCCCACATTCATTGGGTTTAAATCCGGTGCGGGTTGCACCACATTTCACAAGTAAGCTTTTTCAGAGTCACGATTGGCACAAGCCCTCACAAGCAAGTAGCTATCGGCTTGGACTATCGGTGTGGTTTACACCTAAAACTGAAAGAGTTAAAGCACTTCCGAAAATACTCGCACTGGATAAGATTCTTTCACTACTGTTGTCCGTGTTATTAGCCGCTAGTCAAGTGTAGGAACAATTACAATCGAACAATACCGAAGGATCAGCTCTCACGACAATTTTGTCAAAGCCAAGGGTGCTTCTTCACGTGTGCGAGACCCATCTTGGAATATAACGTTTTATCTTTAAATGTTTTTTATTTACTTGCCAACAATAAAAGACCTTGTTGGATATTACAAGTTTCGGAATGAGGTGGTGGTTTGGTTTATGCAAATGATATGCTACAATGTTTACATCCCATTGCAAATGATGCGGAGGAAACTCCAGGTCCTATAATATTTCATATCATTGATCCAACATCTACCCATCTGCTGACTCTAGTTTTTTTTCAGTTAAGTGCTACTGGCTGCCTGGCATTTTTAATTTTTAGGTTATTTCGAGCAGCCAGCACCCCTATTATCTGTTGTATATATAGATATATATTTTTTCTCTTGTAATAATTATGGGGTGAACTAAAGTACTGTTGTTGTCTGTACTTTAATGGAAATAAGTATACTCCCTTTTTCAAAACGATATAGCAATTTTCTAAATTTGTAAACATAAAAAATGACTTAATACAACCATATTCCAAACATGAGGTTAAAATATGAAAGAAACTTGAAATAACCTTTTTGCCATTAAATTTTATGAGACAAAACCAAGAAAGTGCAAAATATGAAACATTTCAAATCCTTGGATTTCTGTGTGCATAGTAATTGCCAAATTTATTGTGAGACAAAACATCACTTCTGCTTGTAGTCAGGAAGCTACTGCTGTTGTAAAATGGTAATTTCTTTTTGGGCTCCACTGGGTTTTAAAGTTATTAAAAAGACAATTGTATTACATACATACATACTTTATTCGTCCCAAATGGGCTTTTCAGAATAAAGAGATAATTAATACTATATATATACAAGTAAATTAATCAACTAATTAACTAGTAAGTAAAAATGGCATAATCAAACTGATCAACTATTAATTAAAAAATTAATTAATAAAATAAAAAAAAAACAACAACAACAAAAGTAGAACAATTAAATCACAAAAAGGTTTGAGACTATGCCATAGAAAATACAGTAGCCAGATGGGAAGGTTGGGAATGTTTTAACCATGAAATTGACGTATTTAAATTTCGCTAGAGCAAGAAAATTTGCGTTTAAACCCGATCAAGAATCGGCATGACAGCACTTCATATACAAGGGCTATTTCTGACAGTTTTGCTGTAGTATATATACGAGGAAAATCTTATTTAGAAAATATTTGTTCGTACCATGCAAGAACTATGAACTGAACGTGGAAGCGTCGATTCTCGTTATCTAGGATTTGAAATGTTTTGAGACCGTAAGATCAGACCAGCTACAGGACTTGGAATCACTGGCCTACCCTTCTTATTGCTCTAACTTTCCATTGTTACTCGCTGATGCGAATGTCTACGCCAATTGCACAGTTCGTAGATAAAGCAGTCATGGCATTGTAGAAGAGGCTGCTGAATTTGGCCCTGTAGTGGGAGGCGCGGTGGTCTCATGGTTAGTGCGCTCGACTACGGAGCGAGCGGTCCGGGTTCAAGTCCTGACCGGGGACATTGTGTTGTGTTCTTGGGCAAGACACTTTACTCTCAAGGTGCCTATCTCCACCCAGATGTAAAAATGGGAACCGGCGAATTTAATGCTGGGGCTGCGATGGACTAGCATCCCATCCAGGGGGGAGTAGAAATACTCCTAGTCGCTTCATGCTTCAGAAACCGGGATAAGCTTCCGCCTGATGGGCCACTTGGCTTGAATGCAGACTTTACCTTTACCTACCTGAACTTGACCCTGCAGCTGATGAACCATCTGTCAAGGGTGACTTTCGCCTGATTAAGTTCACAATACCGGAGTGTACTAGCTCATCCCTGCCGAAATCTAGCTATTTTCCGAACTTAGTTGTACGTTGTGTGGCATATTGCATGCATTTATTTGTGCTATTTTTCAACCACTCCATCAACAGGAGTACTGTGCATTACACTGAGTAAAAGTCAGCAAAAATGATGACCTCGCGGTGCTTCAGCATCATAGCTGTATTCAGTCTGCTGTGTCAACAAGCCTTCGTTGAATCAGCTGTTGAGGAATGTAGCGGTGAAGCAGAATATTCCATTTTGGGAATGATGCTACGACGACACATCTTTAAGACGATCACAGGAGCACCACTCGGTGATGTGTGTTGGCGAGAATGTTATCGGGACGATAAGTGCCAAAGTTTTAATTACGTCATTTCCCAAAACGCTTGTGAATTGAATAACCGTACCAAAGAAGCCTGACCTGAAGATTTCGTTCCCACCTCTGATACATATTACTTCAAACGAGCCATGAATAGAGGTAAATATATGCGACAAAAACGTTAGATTCATTGATCACTCTTATTTATTTACTACAGTTATGTTGTAATTATGGGCTGATAAGGTTTTCTTATGGAATAATGCTTGGTCAGAATTTCACTGTGAATAAACATCGCTCCGGGAAAAAAACTTGTCTAACTCGAAAAATGTTGGAATTTTCACAAAATATTCATAAAAATGGTAGTTCTCGTCAGCATTGCATTGATTTCCCATGAAAAAATAATGAGTAAGATTTTTTTATACATCATTGAACTCCATCCTTTTGATATCACAAAAGTATAAAATTAAACTTTTTTTTTTAACAACAAGGATTGTGTTTTGTTTCAGTGCTTTCTTTTCTTCCTGCTGAACTACAAGGATATTTTTGTTGAAATAAATGTTCTCACCTTTCAACAGTTCGACTGGGCTCTATTCCGGATCTGCCCGCGGAATCTTGCAAAGAAATCAAAGCAAGTGAGGGAGAATGGGCTGTTAACGGGAATTACTGGCTTCTTTTCCTTGAGATTGAGAAAATCTTACTTACCTACTGTGACATGAAGACAGAGGGTAAGTAACACTAAAACCGATGATGCGACAAGAGTAGAGAAGAAAAGACAAGAAAAGATAAACAATACAAGACCTCGACAGGGCGAGGCATGGCACGACCGGGAAAGAAGGACAGCGCAGGGTAGGGCAGGGCAAGGGCATAGCAGGGTAGGGCAGGGCTTGGGGTTTGCAGGCCAGGGCAGGGCAAGGAAGGACAGGACAAGAGAGGGCTGGACAAGACAGGACAAGTTCTCTCAGGGTAGGACAGGGCACTCATTACAGATCGGTTAGGACAGGTCAAGACAGGACACTAAGAACAGAACAGGACAAGACAGGACAGGACAGGACAGGACAGGACAGGACAGGACAGGACAGGACAGGACAGGACAGGACAGGACAGGACAGGACAGGACAGGACAGGACAGGACAGGACAGGAAACGACAGGACAGGAAAGGACAGGACAGGACAGGACAGGAAAGAAAAGGAAATAACGGCTCAGGACGCATGAGACAGGACTTGCAGGTCAGGTCAGGACACTCAGTACATGACAAGGCAAGACAGAGCTTACTGGACGGCACAGGCAGGACAGTACAGGGCTTTCTAGACAAGATAGAACAGGACAGAACGCAGTACTTAGAAACGGAGAAACAAGGACAAAAATGGACAGAAAAGGACAAAACAAGACTGAACAGGACGGGACTGAGACCAACCACAACAAATCAAGCCAGACACTAATCCAGACAAAACAACACAGACAAGCAAATTAGAACTAAACAAACGAAACAAACAAAAACCAACTCTTGATTAGAAGACATTAGTTCTTTTTCCTGTGGTTGCTGTTTTTTTAGACGCTGATGAATGTAGTGCATCTGAATCCTTGTGTGACGTAAATGCTGACTGTGAGAACACACGGAGCTCTTATCGTTGTTTGTGCAAACCTGGATTTTCTGGAGATGGAAGAACTTGCAGTGGTATTATGATGATAGATATATTCAGTAACATTATTATTTATTAGTATATACCACACAAGTGAATAGTACTTTTCGCGCGCGCTGATTGGCTAGCTCGGAGGTGATTAGCCAAGTACTATTCACCTCCGAGCAGCCGAAGAAAATCAAAATGGCTTTTGTCGGTACATTGTCACAAGTAAAGTTACTTTTTTGGCCGCTAGTTATTCAGCTTGTGTGGTATATACTAAAACAATTATTCACCTCAGTGTCGGTAAATAGTGGTGGATATTTACCTCCACTTCGGTGAATAATTCTTAACTAAACTTGTTTCAAAATTAAATTTGTTCATGCAAATGCATTTGCAACGTTTTTTGCTCCATTTGCCTTTTTCATTAACCTTGTTTTAGATGTAGACGAGTGCTTGGCCAAGTCACATAGCTGCGACGTGAATGCTGTCTGTAGTAGCATTCGTGCATCTTATATTTACGCCTCTAAAGCTAGACATTCTGGAGATGGTGGAATTTGTAATTTCAATGATACGAATTTTTTCTCTTATACATGTATCTTGGCTTGCTTCGTTTGCTTTTTCACCCATACAGACCTCCTGCTCGGTTAATTAGAGCTAGATAATGAATTGAAGAATGTGAACGGAAACAGATTTTACATTTCTATCGTATCATAGATATAGATGAGTGCTTTACCAACTCTGACAGCTGTGATGTCATTGCTGTCTGTAGTAACACTCATGGATCTCACACTTGTACATGTAAAGCCGGATACACTGGAGATGGCAAATACTGTAGTGGTGAATTGTTAACAGAAAATTAAAAGTACTACCTTTCCTGGGCTATAACCCACTACGCCTGCAGCCAAGACTTCACGAGTATATTAGCTTATCGGTGTTACCAAATCGACATTTCCGTGAGCTATATTAAGCAGTAGAGCACTTCTTCATGGCCTCATTCACATACTCGGAGGATTAGAAGAACTGGAGACATGAGACGAAGTCGAGGGTTTGCATAACTTCCGAGAATTTTCCCAACCCTCTGAGTGTTAACGGGGCACTGTCACGGTATTTTAGCGTCATTTAGAATGCCGAAATATGTTCCTGCGTCAATGGAAACCCAAAAATAATGATGCAGTTTTGTTGTCTAGAACTTTATCACTACACGGAAACCATTTATTGCCACCTAACTCTTAGCATGGCAAGGATGGAAAAGGATTGAAATTTGAGAAAACGTGCCAGTTTTTTCAAATTCTAGAGCCATTCCTTGAAAATATTGCCAGAAATTCATTATGGTTTGCTCTCTGAGCCAACATTCGTTTGATATGTTTCTGTTAGTCCATTTGAGCATTTTGGGAACGAGTAAAAGTACCAGGTAAAGATTTCAGCAACGAAGGGAGCTGAAAACAGCAAAACGCCTGTGACAGTGCTCCTTCAAGATAAGGCGATGTCAACACGGGAAAAGTGTCCAGTCTATTGCTCTTGTAATATATTTCTCAAAAATATGCGCGAATCTAAAACGTCATAACTGTGTTTACATACTCAAAGTCTAAACTCACCTATCGCCCAATGAGAGCACACATAGTAGCTCAGTTATTTTATGATTAACAGCCGTATTAACGAACAGTCAACTTACAAACTAAGCAAAAAGTTGCCTGTAGAGTTATGTTCAGGATTTTGACAGTTTCAGTTGTGAAAATTATATCAAAACATATTTTAGGGAGACGAAACACGGTCTTCAGAATTTGAAAACAGAGGCGGCGAAGCTTTTTAAAACATGAAAGGGACTCGCCGTCAAGCCAAGCGCATTCCTGCAATCGTAATTAAAAAGATATATATATATCTTCTCCGTTATTCATTCGCACAAACACAACAAACTTCTTTGCCACTGATGTCTACAGTGTCCAATGTGTTCGTAATAGACTTATGAAGATACAGGCGGATACAGTTGTTTAAACGAACCTTCATTATCACTGCATGAAATGGTCTGTATAAGGACCCTTCCTCAGGTCGTATACAGTCAGTATATCTATTGGTATAAGGCAAATATAAGGATGAGGCAGGATGTATAAGGTCCGTATAATGATCAGTATATTTCAGGGTATGCCAAGAAAAATACCAGGATCTTATACACTTGTGGCAGGATTCCTTACATGTCAGTACACATTTTAGTATACATCATGTATACTGTGTGTAACAGGAGGTATACTGGGAGGTACGTGGAAGGTGTGTATACGGAATTTTACACTTGTGGTAGGATTCCTTATATATCAGTACACATTTCAGTATACATCATGTATACTGTGTATAACAGGAGGTATACTGGGAGGTATGTAGGTTTGTATACGGAATTTTACAGTTGTGGTAGGGTTCCTTCTAGCTCAGGCCACATGTCAGTATACAGTATGTATAATGGGAAAATCAAGGGGTATACTGAATGTGGTGTGGAAGGAACCTGTGCTGATTTCGTATATCTTGTGAATAATGACCACTGGAAAGAAATTTGTTTTCGGCACTCTTAGTGACAGGGTTTTAGGAATACAAATCTCAGATTTGAAAATGCTTCATTATTAAACACCATTTTTATCGATTTCTTCCCTGCTAGTTTTACTAATTAAACATTTACAAATTAAAATCTGATCGATTTCTATCTTAAACTCAACGCAGTGGAAGTTGTCTCGTGCTTCTTTAGCTTGTACTATCCAAATGAAACTAACTGTGGTATACAACAAACAGCTATTTTATATGTAAAATGTCCTCTGATTTCTAATGGAAACACAAGGATAACATGTAGGCTACAAGTTCCCTTTCCTTGGCCTCCGTGGCCACAAGGATTTAAAGTTCCTTGGCTGGAAATAACTTGCCAGTCTGCAAGTTAATGCAGTCTATTGCATCCTTCTTTCAAACTTTGAACCATTTTTTTCTACATCCTTTTTGATGTCTATAGACAATGACTAATCCTTCTTGAATTGCTGCAACCAGTTGTTTTGTCACCGAATCCCATTAATCCTTGCGTGATCTCTGTGCATCAATTGGTGAAATGCATTTCTTTGTTAATTGCAACTGTAATGTTCTCTACACTGCTTTTTATGAGCACCAGTCCACGAAGATGTTCCGTACAGAGGATTCCCTGCAGTTTGTTGTATACCACAGTTAGTTTCATTTGGATAGTACAAGCTAAAGAAGCACGAGACAACTTCCACTGCGTTGAGTTTAAGATAGAAATCGATCAGATTTTAATTTGTAAATGTTTAATTAGTAAAACTAGCAGGGAAGAAATCGATAAAAATGGTGTTTAATAATGAAGCATTTTCAAATCTGAGATTTGTATTCCTAAAACCCTGTCACTAAGAGTGCCGAAAACAAATTTCTTTCCAGTGGTCATTATTCACAAGATATACGAAATCAGCACAGGTTCCTTCCACACCACATTCAGTATACCCCTTGATTTTCCCATTATACATACTGTATACTGACATGTGGCCTGAGCTAGAAGGAACCCTACCACAACTGTAAAATTCCGTATACAAACCTACATACCTCCCAGTATACCTCCTGTTATACACAGTATACATGATGTATACTGAAATGTGTACTGATATATAAGGAATCCTACCACAAGTGTAAAATTCCGTATACACACCTTCCACGTACCTCCCAGTATACCTCCTGTTACACACAGTATACATGATGTATACTAAAATGTGTACTGACATGTAAGGAATCCTGCCACAAGTGTATAAGATCCTGGTATTTTTCTTGGCATACCCTGAAATATACTGATCATTATACGGACCTTATACATCCTGCCTCATCCTTATATTTGCCTTATACCAATAGATATACTGACTGTATACGACCTGAGGAAGGGTCCTTATACAGACCATTTCATGCAGTGATAATGAAGGTTCGTTTAAACAACTGTATCCGCCTGTATCTTCATAAGTCTATTACGAACACATTGGACACTGTAGACATCAGTGGCAAAGAAGTTTGTTGTGTTTGTGCGAATGAATAACGGAGAAGATATATATATATATTTTTAATTACGGTTGCAGGAATGCGCTTGGCTTGACGGCGAGTCCCTTTCATGTTTTAAAAAGCTTCGCCGCCTCTGTTTTCAAATTCTGAAGACCGTGTTTCTTCTCCCTAAAATATGTTTTGATATAATTTTCACAACTGAAACTGTCAAAATCCTGAACATAACTCTACAGGCAACTTTTTGCTTAGTTTGTAAGTTGACTGTTCGTTAATACAGCTGTTAATCATAAAATAACTGAGCTACTATGTGTGCTCTCATTGGGCGATAGGTGAGTTTAGACTTTGAGTATGTAAACACAGTTATGACGTTTTAGATTCGCGCATATTTTTGAGAAATATATTACAAGAGCAATAGACTGGACACTTTTCCCGTGTTGACATCGCCTTATCTTGAAGGAGCACTGTCACAGGCGTTTTGCTGTTTTCAGCTCCCTTCGTTGCTGAAATCTTTACCTGGTACTTTTACTCGTTCCCAAAATGCTCAAATGGACTAACAGAAACATATCAAACGAATGGTGGCTCAGAGAGCAAACCATAATGAATTTCTGGCAATATTTTCAAGGAATGGCTCTAGAATTTGAAAAAACTGGCACGTTTATTCAAATTTCAATCCTTTTCCATCCTTGCCATGCTAAGTGTTAGGTGGCAATAAATGGTTTCCGTGTAGTGATAAAGTTCTAGACAACAAAACTGCATCATTATTTTTGGGTTTCCATTGACGCAGGAACATATTTCGGCATTCTAAATGACGCTAAAATACCGTGACAGTGCCCCGTTAACACTCAGAGGGTTGGGAAAATTCTCGGAAGTTATGCAAACCCTCGACTTCGTCTCATGTCTCCAGTTCTTCTAATCCTCCGAGTATGTGAATGAGGCCATGAAGAAGTGCTCTACTGCTTAAATATAGCTCACGGAAATGTCGATTTGGTAACACCGATAAGCTAATATACTCGTGAAGTCTTGGCTGCAGGCGTAGTGGGTTATAGCCCAGGAAAGGTAGTACTTTTAATTTTTTGTTAACAATTCACCACTACAGTATTTGCCATCTCCAGTGTATCCGGCTTTACATGTACAAGTGTGAGATCCATGAGTGTTACTACAGACAGCAATGACATCACAGCTGTCAGAGTTGGTAAAGCACTCATCTATATCTATGATACGATAGAAATGTAAAATCTGTTTCCGTTCACATTCTTCAATTCATTATCTAGCTCTAATTAACCGAGCAGGAGGTCTGTATGGGTGAAAAAGCAAACGAAGCAAGCCAAGATACATGTATAAGAGAAAAAATTCGTATCATTGAAATTACAAATTCCACCATCTCCAGAATGTCTAGCTTTAGAGGCGTAAATATAAGATGCACGAATGCTACTACAGACAGCATTCACGTCGCAGCTATGTGACTTGGCCAAGCACTCGTCTACATCTAAAACAAGGTTAATGAAAAAGGCAAATGGAGCAAAAAACGTTGCAAATGCATTTGCATGAACAAATTTAATTTTGAAACAAGTTTAGTTAAGAATTATTCACCGAAGTGGAGGTAAATATCCACCACTATTTACCGACACTGAGGTGAATAATTGTTTTAGTATATACCACACAAGCTGAATAACTAGCGGCCAAAAAAGTAACTTTACTTGTGACAATGTACCGACAAAAGCCATTTTGATTTTCTTCGGCTGCTCGGAGGTGAATAGTACTTGGCTAATCACCTCCGAGCTAGCCAATCAGCGCGCGCGAAAAGTACTATTCACTTGTGTGGTATATACTAATAAATAATAATGTTACTGAATATATCTATCATCATAATACCACTGCAAGTTCTTCCATCTCCAGAAAATCCAGGTTTGCACAAACAACGATAAGAGCTCCGTGTGTTCTCACAGTCAGCATTTACGTCACACAAGGATTCAGATGCACTACATTCATCAGCGTCTAAAAAAACAGCAACCACAGGAAAAATAACTAATGTCTTCTAATCAAGAGTTGGTTTTTGTTTGTTTCGTTTGTTTAGTTCTAATTTGCTTGTCTGTGTTGTTTTGCCTGGATTAGTGTCTGGCTTGATTTGTTGTGGTTGGTCTCAGTCCCGTCCTGTTCAGTCTTGTTTTGTCCTTTTCTGTCCATTTTTGTCCTTGTTTCTCCGTTTCTAAGTACTGCGTTCTGTCCTGTTCTATCTTGTCTAGAAAGCCCTGTACTGTCCTGCCTGTGCCGTCCAGTAAGCTCTGTCTTGCCTTGTCATGTACTGAGTGTCCTGACCTGACCTGCAAGTCCTGTCTCATGCGTCCTGAGCCGTTATTTCCTTTTCTTTCCTGTCCTGTCCTGTCCCGTCCTTTCCTGTCCTGTCCTTTCCTGTCCTGTCCTGTCCTGTCCTGCCTGTCCTGTCCTGTCCTGTCCTGTCCTGTCCTGTCCTGTCCTGTCCTGTCCTGTCCTGTCCTGTCCTGTCCTGTCCTGTCCTGTCCTGTCCTGTCTTGTCCTGTTCTGTTCTTAGTGTCCTGTCTTGACCTGTCCTAACCGATCTGTCGTGAGTGGCCTGTCCTACCCTGAGAGAACTTGTCCTGTCTTGTCCAGCCCTCTCTTGTCCTGTCCTGGCCTGCAAACCCCAAGCCCTGCCCTACCCTGCTATGCCCTTGCCC